>JBBMHQ010092384.1:0-10594 GCA_037834295.1 Postelsia palmaeformis | reverse complement strand
AAGAGGGAGAGAGAGAAGAAGGGCGAAGATAAGAAATGGGATGAGAAAAAAAAAAAAAAAGCTTGAGAATCTGCCAAGTTGGTGCCGACAATAGTGTTTTCCACCCACGTCTCCTAGTTTGAGGTTATATTTTATGATTGCTTTTGTGTTGTTTTTTCTGAAATTTCTCGCAATAGGCGTGGATGGAGTTGGCTCAAATTTTCCGGGCATGCACATCTTGGGGCGAGGAGTAGGCAGATACTGGTAATAGGCGTTTACTTCCATGCGTCGTTTTCGTTAGAAAGTTATGGATGAATCCCTGAAATAAACACAAATTTGTATGCAGAGGTATTTCGGTGCAAACGTGGCCACGCGCCGCTCAATTTTCGGAGCTACGACCTGAAAAATTGACACGTAATTCAGACGAAGCTCGCGAAGACAATCGAAAAAAAAACATTTCGCTCTATTGTTTTTTCAGTCCACTTAGTCTCCGATTTTGTGTTCCCGGGAATCTTTCGGTTGGTCGTATGTCGGCAAATAAATAAATAAATGAAAAGGTTCTTCCCTGAGTGTCTCGGCGAGCTTCTTCTGAATCACGTGTCAAATTTTGAGGTCCTAACTATAACTAAAGAGCGGCGCGTGGCGATATTGGTATATCCCGGAGTTTTTGCCCGGCCCAGCTCGTATGCTTTAGACTGAGTGGTCGAGCAGGTAGTGCTGCTCAACTCCCAAGGGAGGGTCGGTCATTTAAATATCTCCCACTTCGTGGTCTGTTCTTTTCGAGCGCGCGCACTGGAAACAGTACAAACGAGGAGGATATTTTGCCTCTAAACACCAGTTACTTGGTAGCGTTTGGCGGGGGGGTGGAGATCACTCTTACTACTTTAAGTCCACGAGATTCCACGAACCCTAAAGCGTATATTTCGTTGATTGGATAACACGACTGGGTGGTCTAGCAGAGAATGCTATCAGATCAAAAGAGGTTTTCTCGTCTGCCTTGCTTTCTGTCTGTTCTGTAAGTTGCATGCATTTCATTAGGTTCGTTTGGTTTTTAGATTGTGACACCCCGGAGAACATAGCACCTAACGTTTTATGTCAATCTTGGGCGTCAGCCGAAATAATTCGTAACAGTACGTTTTGCTACGTTGTCGGAGCTGTAGGCGGCTTGATGATGGCATCGTGTTGGTACGTTACGATATCGCCCGTCGATCACCTAAGAAAACGTTGGGGCGTTTAATTGCATCAATATTGGCGGCAGTATGGTGTTACTGTGTTAGGGCTGGAAGCCCAGAGCGCGGAACGTAATACTACGGTGTTGGCTGGATTTTCACATATTAAGGTGAGGGATAACCTACATACATGCCCTATGTATCGCTGTCGTCATCATGTTTGTGTATAAGCTTGTTCGCAAATTTAGGTGTCTCGTACAAGCTTAAGTCGGGATATAGGGTCGTCATCCTAAAGCTGATAACTCGACATCATGGCATTAACGGGATTCCAAGTTATTGTCGCAGCTAACGCTACGCAAAAAACGTGCATCTCAATACCATGCAAACGCAATGAATGCTACTGCGTTGGTGCGTACGCAAGACTTGGGTGTCACATACTTCGTCAAGCAGTGTAGTAGTGTTTGTCATTTGACCATCACGTCGTGCCGATTTCGGAAAGTAACACAACATACGTTGGTACTACAGCGAAACGAGAAATAAGCAAGCTCAACACACACTATCTATCGTTGTCAATCTAAGGGGTAGCATTGGAAGCATGGACGGTACCATACCAGGTATGATGTGTGTATTGTTCCGCCCCAACTTATTGTCATCCTAGTCTAAGCGTTGTGGATGTGGTGGACTATGGATTATGACGAAAAAGCGAAAATTTCCGTCGATCTTCCCCATCCTAGCGTATACACGTCGTGGATCTCACAGGGGGTAGCGAGCCTATGTGGTGGATCTCCGTGGGGTGGTTCCTGGGTGAAGGGCGCGTTGCATATCTCAACGTCTTCCTGCTTCCCTGGCGTGTCGACGCGAAAACTATTGACGACGTGAGACTGCATGGGGATCTCTATAGAATCGGAAACACCGTATAATAAGTTGTTCACGCCGCCACTCCGGTTAAAGTGGGACGGCCACGTTGTTTCACAGCGATGACAGAGGTTCGACCGTGGCGGTGGTGATACGAAGTTGTACGAAGTGTGTACCCAAAAGCGCAAAACCGTATCATGGCAACATTATGTTGAAGCAACGACAGGCTTGTCCATATCACTGGTTGTGCTGGACGTCGACGGGTAGAAATAATGGATGAAGGTGTTAAACACACACAGTGTAATTTGACGGCTAGTTGTCTCGACGGTGACGAGGTAACGTAAGGGTGCATACAGTCTGATCGCCAATGCGGGTGACATGCTAACATATAATTAAACACTCCTCCTCGGCAATTTTAGTAACATCCTAACTAGAGCTTTGCATCGCGAACAGCTCCGAAGGCATAATAAAGTATACCGGGTACCAGGTAGATGATTGAGTTAAGTAATACCTATCACATTATTTGATCTTGAGGAAGAACGATGGGGGTTCGAAATATAGTTTGAATGGCAAAGGTTCGTGTTACGCAACACACAACAATCGCCAATAACGTTATGCTAGGGCAATGTGCCGAATATTACACTAAAACCCCTTACACAAAAATGGGTGTGATAGCTATTAGAACCTCCCACACCACGACATTCACGCGAGTTAGCAATTGACGGATTGTGGCCACAGCGCATGCTTGGTTGAAAACGTACGAATCTGCGCAACACCAAGTGTTGTGTGTTTTGAGTCACGATGTTAGTACATGCGCCGATTACCGCGTAGCGCTATGTTACCGTACCATCTGCAGAGCCGCCGAGATAGAAAAGAAACATAATAACGTGAATGCGTTATAGCGTTCACTGTTATACATCTTCGTAGCGCTACGTTGTCGCGTGACGCTATATTGCTCCCCCACTGCTATCAGTGTGCTATTAATATGTAGGACGTTGCCATGCCGCTGTGTTAGATCCCACAATGTGGATAAACGAGAGCCGAACCTTACGTTATCGGGCAGGTGTGGAGATTGCATGAGGTTTGGTTTCGCTTTCGCGGGTAATGCTGCGTTCGCGTTCTTCAGACTAAACCGTCCTTTCTATCCGTCGACATCCAGCTCAACCAGTCAGTGCCCGTGCTGTTTATTTTGTCCTAGAGAGGCACAAGCTCTGTGGTCACTAAACTGCGACACAGATGTACGGCATTATCAGCATTGTATTGCAGTAAGCAAAGCAGGAAGAAGGCGGGCAAGTGGTGTCGGGGTGTCTTCGAAGCAGCCGAACGGTTCATGGCCAAGTGACACAAATATAATGCAGATCTGAGTAGACAGCGCCACGCATTCATTGCGGGTGGTTCCCAGAAGAATAGAAGGGGGGGCAACAGCGGAGAGGTCGTGAGGAAACCGCGGCTGACGAAAAGGGAGAATACACAGCAAGGCACCAGGCCGTCCAAGAGGTCAAAACTGTCTAGGCTACTCTTACCAGCGACGATTCCTGTCTGTTCCTCCGCGTTAGGCTGTTTCTCTGAAAAGGCGTCTATAAGGCCTTTGACTCCCGCCTCTCTTTTAAATTATCGTTTTGACACGTGTTTTTTCTCGCACAGCAGTCCCACCAGCTAGCTTCTCCTGCAGGGTATTGCTTTATTTTTCTTGTGGTTTCGACAGTGCTGCCTCCTACTCACCACGAGTAACTGCTAGCAAGCCATCACGTTCCGCTGTCATTGCGTTTCGTTGCTCAACTATTTCGAAGGGGGGTGATCCCACGAAAGTTTTCCTCGGAACTTGCCGGGTGCATTCGTTGTAGAGCCGAACTGTATACAGCGTAGTAACTGGCGCTATATCCTCTGAGATAAAGCCTCGGGGGACTAGGGTTATCGGCAGATGGTCTACAAGCATTGAACTGCGGCGAAAGATCTCGCGAAGATCGGCGGAGTCTTGTCGCTGGCTATTTTCTTATAGCTTTTCTTTCCCCCGGAATGGCTTCTCCCTTCTTTGGTTCACGGCACATGTCAGCTAAGACGTCTAAGCCGACGCTGGCGGGCGTGGCTGCTAACACGCCTAAGTCGACTCTGGGGCGCTGGCTGGTACGCCACCGCTCGGGCAGAGCTCGTCCCTCGGGTAGCGGATTAGCAGCTAATACGGAATACGAAAACTCCCCTCAAACAGATGGTCCTGTTCTTGAGATACATACATGCTTGATTCGAATCACGACCGTGAATTTCCCGCCATACACGAGGTACTATTCTTGAGACATACTTCGTCGATTTGAATCATGACCGTGATCACATATAGCCATCCCAAACAATCACATTTCATCATGTTTTTTGTTTTCACTTCAGCATTCATTTTCTCCTACGTTTTGTCTTGGAAATGCGTGCCGTAGTGTTGCTCTGACCCAGTTTTGTTTTGGTCAGCGAAACAGTTTGTTGCTCGTCTATAAAAAGTCGAAGCAACAGCACCAACAGAAAAATATCCAGTCCTTTGTGATGAACGATCTACTGACCCCTTTTTGCTTTCGAGACAGGCCGTTGTTAAAGTTCGTCGAGGGAGCAGAGAGTTGACGCAGTGTGTAAAAACCGACCGTCTTTCACTCATCATGATGACCTCCGACAACTTCTGGTTGAACCATGCACTTCATTGCTTCTTCGAAAAAAGCCAACGCAATCTATGACAAACCTCCCTCCATGGCAGCGCGGCCACTACAACAAGTCCTGCTACGGTACTCGGAGACAGCACTGTAGTAGTAGTAGCAGACCAGCGAGACCGTTCGTGGTCAGGCCGGCTTCGAGGCGTGCTTACCAAAATAAATCTATGATTGGGCAGAAATAAGTTGCGGCGGAACTATCATGATCACACAACGCTCGGCCCGTTGGCCAATGAGTCAGTCGCGCCGCAAGCATATGGCCAATCAGCATCGCATCCCAAGGAATGCATCGCCGGCTCAGAGACATATCCTCCTACAGGCGCAAGATATTACTATAAAAAGAACAAATGGCATATCAGCCGTCAATACAGCAGCTAAGAGCCCTCCCCCCCCCCCTGAGAAAATGGAGAGGTACCTTTACGTATGCCTCAGTCGAGTTTCCACTCCAACTGCGACACAAGCTCACAGCAACGGTTTTCGTTGCGTGAGACATATATATAGAAGCTTACATACGTACTTTCTCACGGTTTCGCCACGTGAAAAAATACCCAGCCATACTCACGTACGTCCCAGTTTTTTATCCCACTATTGATAGAACTGTGACACAAACTTGAAGCTACTGTTTCGGCACCACGAGGAAATAATGAGCATGCGTACGTACTTTCCAGTCGCATTTTATTCGACCAATACGGTGGCAGAGACGTTCCAGCTACCATGTTCGCCTCGTGAGAAAGTACAGGGCGTTGCGTCTCTTCCACTTCGAATCGTGACACAAACTTACAGCTACCACTTCCGCCTCGTGAGACAACGAAGGGGCCTACAAACGTACGTTCCAGTTGGTTTTCAACACCGACTACGTACTACTGCTGTAGTGGCACAAAGCTACAGCTGCCGTTTGGCTGCGCACGGAAACAAAGAGGCCTGTTCACGTACGTCCCAGCTGATTTTCGAACGTCAACTTCGGTGCTGTGGCACAAACTTGCGGGCGTGCGCTCTATTCATAGTTGCGTTCCCACTACTGTCACACCACCTCCTCTTTAGTGGAGCACTCCGTGGATACTTCTGCTCCAGGAAAACCCTCACTGTCGAGCCGAGCACAACCCTAACGTCGAAAGGGGGCTGGTTCCAACGAGGACCCTTGACATCGACTGACTAGCAGCAAATGTTTGACAGTACGCCAAAGCAGTATACACCCGTCCCACCCACTCCTCCCTCGGTTTCTGCGGAGGAGACTGAACAGCTGAACCGTCCAGCGCCAATTACCTGTATCTCATTGAGACTATAACACAGGAGGCACGAAACAAAACTCCGCAATCACGACTCTTTGCACTATACCTGTGACGGAGAGAGCTCAGAAAAAAAAAAAAAGAAAAAAACGAGCAAGTCGTCTGTTCCTCGCGAGACAAGCCGCCCTCCCGTCAACCACACCGCCACACTCTTGACGGGATAGCTCTACGTAGTGCACAGGGAAACAAAACATGAATAGCTATTAATAGCACCATAAAACGAAACGACGAGAAAATACAGGGGGATTTCAAACGACTACGGGGAGAAGGGGGAGGGGGGGAACTCGAGAAAATATACCCTAAAGCTGAAACTTAATTTGCTTCGCAGTGTGTAGACGAGAAATATAACAGACCCCTTTACAGCTAGGTACAGCCACGCCTTGGGGATGAACTACTCAAAACCAGAAGAGAATAATCTACGCAGTGGTCACGATTCAAGGAGTGTAACCGCAAAAAAGCCACACAAGAAAAACACGCTTTAGGGGCAGGCGCAACCGGACATTAGCGTTGGATCCTCCACGCCGCCGTAGCACAAGGCCTAACGACAATAAGCCCCCTAAAAAACATGTTTGGCGTCCACTAGACAGCGCCGTGAGGAATACCAAAGGAGACAAAACCTGTATCTCCCACAGGTTTTCTCGCGATCTCGCGCTACCGCATCCACCCCATAGCAAGACAAAAAAACTCGCCTTTCACCACCTAGCCTACTCGCCATCGGCATGGGGGTTCTGATAAGTAGTAGAGATGTCCACTTCGAGGCCCCGCAAGAACAGTGGTTCTAGGCGCCTCCGCTCCATTCCGGCGTGAGGCATCACTTGAGTAGATTCCCCTCAAGACCCCCAGACAACACGCATATTGTTTGCGTTCGGTCCCACTCCCCGCTCCTCAACGGCGTGAAGGGGGGGGGCATACCGAAGATATCTATTTCCCCAGCAATAGTAGCTCCTTCGCTACACCAACCATACTACCGCCTCAAGAGCGATCATACACGGAGGACGACCTAACACCTCCCATGCTGGTCAAATTAATTGCAAGGGTAGTGATCATACCTCGTTGAGGCAGGGCGGACGAGTCAGCGGTCTCGAGTGAGAGCTAAGCGTGGAGAATACTGGTGGGAGAAAAAAAAAAAACACAAGAGCCGTTCGCTCTTCATCACCATACTACCGCCCCTAGAGCGATCAAGCACACCCCGTAGGCCAACGGCAAGGCCTGTGATAATACGCGCTGGGACATTGCCGACGAATCCAACGTGGTGATCGGGCTTGGCGTTGGGCTGGGCTCGACGTAGCACTCCGCCTCTGTGTCTTTGCACTGAAAATCAACGCAACTGTAGGGCTTGCCGAGGTCGACGCAGGTGCACTCACAGCAGTCACCTGTGTGCCGTACGTACGTGCGTAGGCGTGCCGTTGCGGGGGAACAAAAAAAGGCATTTTTTCAAGGGGGCGCAACAAATAATGAGCTCGTGAATGAAGTGAATCTGGAGGTCGTGGAGCAACCGGCTTTTAATGAACGTATGGGAGGCTACGTTTGGGTGCACAGGGGGTGGGGGGTTTATATCACAAGCCGTATTGAACCTAAGAAGTGGTATTGCTTCTTGAAAAAATAGCTTAAAAAGCGGGTTGCTAGTTCGCAACGGCAGCTTCAAACCAAAGCATACTGGCCCCTTTGCGTTGGGTGCAACCGGAGATTCCATACGCGCACAATGTCTCCAGCCGGATATCTGCGTTTTCGGGCCGAAAATCTGCGGATGTGTTTTATGTGCACGTTAAAAAGAGAAAGTTAAAAGGAAGCTGCGAGATTGAACATTTTGCGCTAATACTTCGTATAATATTTGCAAGCTTGGTGTGATAGTTCAATAGATATATATACACCAGGTACATATTATATATAATACAGCATGATATCCGTCGGGGCACACACAGCAATCATTAGAGTGACGAGAGTTCAGCGCGATTTCCTATCGGTCGCTATATCCGACCCCGACCCCAACCCTAACCGGGCCCGATTCAACCCAACCGGACCCGACCCGACCGATGAGGGCTTAGAACTCACCTAACCCGGCCATACCCAACCCAATCCGACCCAATACGCTCGAGACCTTAATTGATCCGACACGACCCGAACCGTCCCGTCCCAGAAAATGGTTCACCTCCATCGAATCCGCATTCCGCAACGTTGTTGGAGTGCGTATCACAGAAGCTATCACCCATGAGCTGCAGCTGACCCCCTATGGTCTCGTTCTCGCATTGGGGGAACTGTATGACCGGGCTGGGTGTCTCAGCGGAGGACGCTGTTCCATCAGAAGTCGTCGCGGCACCAACCACCATACCACGTGTCACGGCGATCATCAGCACGAGGATTGCGGCGCCCCACCTGTACGTGTGGTATATCATTATTGAGAAACCGAACAGGTGCGGCTTAATACTGACGCATCCTGGCAATTTTCCGAAGTTCTGGTTTTGGAGAGTGAGTTCAGGGAGTGAGTTCAGCATTTAGCCAGTTTCGACATCCGTTGCGATTACCAGTTATACCTTAGAAACCCTCGGCACATATACCAGATACATGTTTTTGTTGTAACTGAGCGATTTCCCTCACGTACGTATCGCTTTGAGATTAATTCTTCAAGCGAGTCCGTAACATTGTGAAGCCATGCGTTTTTTGTCCAGCCCCCACGATAGCACTGCATTAGTGCCTGACAGCCCGAAAAGAACTAGGCAATGCCTCCTCACCAAATTGAAACCCCTTTGTTGTCTTGTCTACTGTCTAGTCTGACACACCCAGCGACAGCACAGAAGTAGTACGAGTAGTTCATAATTTCTCAAGTTGAACTTCAAAGTTGCAGCACACCGATTTGAATGAAACCACGCATTGTTTCTCAGACCCAACAACCGCACAGCAGCAGTGATGCCCACAGGTTATACCTCAAGTGGAATTGAAGAATGCATATACAGCAATTGAAAACCCTTGTATTATTTGTCGGGCTCCACGACAGCATAGTGCTGAATATATATAAAGGTAAAGAGTAACAACTGTGAGATCGAGGATTGCGTCGAAACTCGTATTTGTAAGCTGTGTGTGATGTACTTCGATCGGGCGTACAATGGGTTGTATATGTATATATGGTTTTATTATGCAAGAAGAACAGTTCGTATCTGAGGAAAACAAGTATGAAGCTGCAGAATTCAAGGACTGGGTGTGTCAATATTTGGGGGAAACGAAATGACGTTTAATACCTCAACAGGAAACCAGGTATCACACAGCCCGACCATAAAACCAGTCCTGGCCCACCATGAAACCAGGTTTGCTACCTGGCTCACCATAAAAATGGCGGCTGCAAATTTTCAGCAAAACAAACGAACCAGGTGTCTTGAGTAAAACGAACAGATTTTCCGGTTTTAATAAAGAGCTTTTGAGGCGAGGAGGGCGTTAGCCCGACGAGCCTCAAAAGATGCTTTTCTATAACGGGTCGTGTGCATACCCGTCTGGGTATACCCACAAACGGACGAAAAACTGTTCTGAAAGCTGCCAGAGATTGGGTTTATTCAACAAATCCTTAATATTGAGGTTTGTCCGTCCGTTAGTCAGTCAGTGTGTCTGTCAGTCAGTCCGTTCGCTTTTCTTTTTTGAGGGTGCGACGCGTACACTGGACCGATTCAGACACGCTCGGGACTGATAGACGCCCGCTATTTTTGCGCACCGTCCTGTACTGCTCGTGTCAAAAGCCGTGCCGAAATCGGAGAGTTAGGCGGTAGTGACTGTCATAATAGGTTGCCAAACAAGTGTCACTGAAAAAAGGAAACAATACGCAGTCACTGGGACAGGTAGTGACGCTCTCTCGAGCAGCAAGTCACAAACACCGAGTCACATACACGCAGATTTGTAGCGGCACCACGAGCGAACGCCACCACCACCACCACCACTAGTAGCTATATCGAAAATGCCTAGTCTGGCAATAATAGACCTATCGTGGTGTTGATGCTGGTGGTGGTCGCAGCAGGTGGCAAGTGATGACGGCGGTCATGGTGGTGTGCCTTTTGCCTTTTGCCTTGCGCTATCTTTCGAGAACGAACGAGCAACGACAAAGTAGTAGTAGCACGAACCAACACCACACCACCACCACCACCACCAACAAACACCACCATCACCACCACCAACAAACACCACCACTAGTAGCTATATGGAAGATGCCCAGTCTAGCAATGGTCCTATTCTGGTGGTGTTTGTACTGGTGTGATGACTGCGGTGATGGTGGTGTGCCTTTTGCCTTGCGCTGTCCCTCGAGAACGAACGAGCAACGACAGAGTAGCACAACATACCAACACCACACCACCACCACAACCACCAAACACCACCACCCACCACTGGTAGCTACCTGGTATATCGAAGATGCTCAGTCTGGCAATGCGAGTCCTATCCTGGTGGTGTTGGTCCTGGTAGATAGCTGGTACCTGGTATATACAGCAGCAGTGCTTGGTACCTCGTACCTGGTATATACAGCAGCAGCGCCCTTGGTACCAGGTACTCTGTACTTTTTTCTTCTTTTATTTCTCATCCCATTCATTATCTTCGCCCTTCTTCTCTCTCTCCCTCTTCAGTCGTAACTTAGATCCGGGGTCACTAA
>JBBMHQ010092373.1:0-10595 GCA_037834295.1 Postelsia palmaeformis | reverse complement strand
GCAGCAGCAGCAGCAGCAGCAGCAGCAGCAGCAGCAGCAGCAGCAGCAGCAGCAGCAGCAGCAGCAGCAGCAGTAGCTGCAGCAGCAGCGGGGTGCGCCACTAGTTGTGTTCTCGTATTTACAAACTTAAATGGCAAGTAAGTATGGGAAAAACTCAGCGACAGCAGCCGCAGCGGTAGGCAAAAGGGGCAAACAATAACAACAACAACGACAACAACAACAACAGCAACAAAAACAACAACAACAACCGCGACAGAGAAGCACAGAACAAAACTCACCGCCACCTCTTTTCTCGAGCGTGAAGGACACGGTGCCGACGTTGATAGCTCTGGCGCAGAATTTACAGTGTTCGGGACACTTCAACATTATCCCCCTGTCGGGGCAGGTGTCGCGCTCGCAGGTCGAAAAATCGACCATGCCTTCAATGTTCTCCACAGTTTGCAGATGGAGCGGTACAGCGTGATTGGGCACACTGACCACGACGGGGGGGCTCTCTTCGAAACCGACTTCCCAGGTCCGCCATAAAAGGGCGAGACAGAGGAGTCTTTGGGGAGTTTTCGTAGGTGTATTGAAAGCGGCACTTCTAGCTGCAGCAGCAACTGTTACAGATAGGTACAGTCCAGTCTGTAGAATCAGCACCACCAGGAGCAGGCAGTGCCATCTCCCGGGCAGGAGCAGCACTACGATATATTATAGCAGGAGGAGCACCAGCAGAAGCAGCACCAGCAAAAGAAGCACGAGGAGAAGCAACACCAGTAGGAGGCCCAGCGGTATACGAGCGCGCAGCACCAGCGTGACGCGTTTCGTAAGCTGTCTACAGCCTACATGATATCGTGTCGACGCACGCAAGAAAAACAATGACCCGCGTCGTATATCGTCTCGTAGCCGGTCTCTGCACGCCAAAGGAACTGAGATCACCGTTTCATTGGCCAGAACACCGGCAGCCCTGTTAAATCTGTTTCTGGAAAACAAAAATGAAGTCCCCACTCGCGAATAGTTCAAAGCTTCGGCATATCAGGGTGCCAGGGTTGACAATCTTGCGAAAGTCTGACGAAACGCCCTCACAGCGACCGTCCAAAGCAAACAAGTTTATACCTGGTAGTTGTTTCTATGAATAATATTCGTGCGACACATTCACGGCGATTGGTGTTTTACAATCATACATGTAGATTGTCATTTGCACCCAATCATGCCACAACGTACTGGTTACCAAACCCCACGCTGGCGCGATAGGCTTGCACGAACTCCTGTTATGCAGGAACACAACGGGTGTCAGATGGTGTGCCTGACAGCAGATTGCGCTGCTGACGGCACCGACTGAGGGGACGGGGACAAATCTCGTATGGGTGTGGTACGGATGTGTTTCTTCCTCGGGTTCAAGTCAAACCGTATCTAAGAGCTGCCCAGTGTTTTCCGCGGCAACCTAACCCTAACCCAAAAGAGGTGCCTGGATTCCTGTCCCCACCCCTTATTCGTCGATGATGGTCTTGTCCATGACCCGTCTCTCTGCTGCACGGAATCCGATCAGTCTGTGAGAATGTTTCTAGCTGTTGGTTTTTATGTTATCGTGTTTGAAGAAAAAACGCATGCGTTCAATTTTGTCAAGAATCGCCATGTTCACGACGACCGATTGTACGTTCGTAAAGCAAAGAGAAACTTCGAGATTACAGGTTCCGGAAGCTCGTAGGACGGTGGTTTGGTCCCACAAGTGGTCTAGTCGGCCGACTCCGAGCTGCCAGCTTGGCCATTGGTTGGTCAGTACCGAATGATGTTTGCGAGAGAACGGTATCGGGATCCAGTGGCAATTGTCGGGTCAATATCGAAGAGTCTTGAGATTGAATAGCTTATTCGCTTGTCGTTTCGATGTTGTATTTGTGTTTCCTATTCTTTCAATAAACAGGTTGGGTTCGGGAGAAGGACTCGAGCTTTGCCACCATCGTTTGGGCAGTTGGTGGGAGATGGAAGTATTTGCATGAGCGGGAGCTCTGGTGTACGCTGAACATGTTATCCGGCAGGTAAAACGATCTTCTAGTGAAAAAAAAACTCGTTCGTTTGTGTACAATATCCAGAGCACCTTACTAAGTGCTTCAAATTTGTTCAGTTCGTTGGAAAATAACCGTTGTTGTGTTGTTGGCATTCTTCACATACTTGGTCATACGGTGCCTGCTTCAAGGCTAAGTTCCTATTCGGTCTGCTAAATGCTGCCTTTTAAGCCAGTTCAACTGGAACATACATGACTTTAACGTGATGATCGATTTAGGTGTTGTCCAAGCAGCCGCATACATCACAAGTTCACCTTCACAAGGGTCGCACACGGCTCTCAGGTAACCCCTCCCGGTTGATTGTTAAGGTATGACGACTAGGGTGCGTGCAGGCCAGCTTTGAAGAGTTGCAGGACTGTACTGTAAAGGCAAAAGGGGGCTCGCGACTTTGCAATGCGTTGCGAGCCGTTCTTGGGTGTTCGGGTTCCTTGGAAACTACGGGCTATAGAGCCCGGACTCCGAACAAAACCCAACGACCGTTCGCGGTGGTATCTTCCAACTGCATATAGAGACAAAGGTGACGTCACGGGAGCGGTGACGGTCCATGAAGTCAATGAGATTCACATGTAATAAATACCGCATTAGATGCTTGACCATGGACCGGGCCCTATCAAATTCGAATCTCAGAGAGAGGGAAACCCTGAAGTTATGACATTTCCTCTACGGCTGGACGAGGTGATGTGGCCTTTTGAATAAACCTCAGCGCCGGATTCCCTAGAAAGGTATCCCCACCGTCTGCTCCGCCGTCTCGTATCCCTTAGTGCTTATTCCTGCCCGGCCATGATGAATCCTCTGGCCGGGCCGAAGGAACATTCATGTGGCACTTGACGAAAATGACTTCGATGGTAAAGACTATCAGGTACGCATCATCCCGCGCTACCATTTCATGTCGTGTATCCCTGGCCCCGCGGCAAGTGTTTAGCGTTCAATCGATGGACCTTGAACGCGTTTGGAAGTAGGTCGTTTCGAGGTTTCGGACTGAGTCAGAAACACTCGTGTACCTATGTTCCCTCTACTCAGCCTCAGCTTATTATTCGGACGGGTTTAGTACACTCACATCCACACCCAAAGGATGGCACTCCGTGGTGAAAACAACTACTTTTATGATTACCAAAACCAAACATGGAAAAGGTGGCGAGGTGCCGTTGCCTTTCGCTAAGCCTGTTTCCTTGTTGACTGTTGGTTCCACGGTGTTCTATACCTGCTGATATTCCGTCGAACAAGTGTCTGCTTGATCTGAATGCTCTCGACTGGGTAATACGTTCCGGCGGGCCGGACAGTCGTGGTTCAGACGAATATCGACAGTTGTGGTTTGAACTAACAATAACAGTTTGATCCGTTTCCCTGCGGTAGAGATAATACGTTTGACGTACGTGTTTTACCTCGAGCCAGTATGATAGTCAACCTGCAATCTTACTCACCGTTTTCCTGAGCCCGCGCCGTACCGACGCAACCGTATAGCATCACGGCCGTGGCCATGCCGGTCGCCGTCCGGTATAAGAGGCGCATGGTCGCGCTCAGCGAATATCACCTGAACATCACAACGCAAATAGTTTATTTGGTCATGGGAACAATACCGAGAAAGCGGTGGGCGGTCTCTACCGTACTGCTTCGACGCGTGCCACGAAAAGAAAAGTCTCACTTAATTTATCCGAAACCCGTTCCGAGGTCCATACTTCAGCCAGATTCCGCAGGAGAGGGGTGAGGTATGCTCGTCACAATTAGGGATGGACGGGGATCGGGATATAGTACACCTGACTATCCCCCCCCCCTCCTGCGGGAAGGCAAACAAAATGTTGCCCCTGAGTTCGCGGGATTTGTATGGCAGTACTGAAGAAGCGCGTGAACCCGTACTCATCTAAATACGTTGTTTTCCCTGTTCATGTACCTGGTGTGTGATTCCTGGTACGAATTGTTCCACCCGCTACTACTAGTGTGCCAGTTTGCTACTTGGTTGGGCACCACCCCGTTGTGTAGCGCCACCCCGCTGTGTACTAATATGACTGCACGTAACTGACCCGTGTACTAGTATAGAGTCGTCAAGAGTTGAGTTGTCGCCAAATCCGGTTTGATAGGAATGACATACGTAACCATGCGATATCGCCCTCCTCCCTCGACCCCCCCCTCCCCGGATCTCAATTATACTGTTTTTTGTATATGAAGGGTGAGTTGGTGTTGATTGGCAACACCACTGGAGAAGACGTCGCTCATGGCGTCAGCTCGACAACCATGGTACCGTTGTTTAATTCGTTTTTGCTGCCTTCACGGCTGACGGTCGTTTCAAATTGTTCTTGTGCGGGGTGGACAGCTTGAGCTCTATAATTGTTTGCTTGGGTTTCGATATATTGGTATATTGGTATATTGGTATATTTTTGATTTTATTTTTTCTCTTCAAGACCGTAATTTAAGTTTGTTTTTTCGAAGTGCTTGTCGGGAGTTATCCCGACGAAAGAGTAACGCCTCGGTGAGCGGTCCCGGTACTGGCGGCATTTACCGGTTGTGGTAGTATCAAAAGACGCCAAAACCGGCGAACGCAGCACCGCCCAAATACGAGAAATGCGCTTACCCCCGAAACAACAGCGTCATATCATATTTTCGCTAGAACTTCTGCCGCCATACTGAACTATCACTCAACGGGTACCGTCATGTTTTTTTGCTACCGGGACTGCCAGACACTTACCGCTAGATCGCACTGCTAGATAATCACCGCTTCCAAACAGTCGCCACTACATGACATTATACCGCCCAAATAGTACCACCACAGCTGCTCGAAGGGGTTACAGCCCCAGCGAAGACACATATACTACACTGGCTTGAATAAACTGCATTGGAAACCCGCCCTACAACGTTTTTTTTTAAATTTTGACTACAGTAGATAGAATCAGGGATGCCTCGTCCATTTTGGAAAGAAATCAGGTACATGTTGGAAATTTAGTATGCAGTGCACGCCAGGAGCCTTGTCATTAGACAGTCTCGAACAGAAAAACTAAACAAAAACATCTGGCCAGATAGACCTAGATGTTTGTACTTTATCCATTGTAGCTTTCAATTCGTTCTGCCTAATTTCCAGCCAATTAATCAAAAAGAACATACGTACGCGGTGTTTTTTCTTTATACGCGGTCTCCGACCCCTCTGCAGCAACAATCATGTACCAGGTATAAATGATGTTCGTACATACATATCAGTTCCGTACGCGGATTGCATGTTTCGTTATTTGGGACGTACGATGTCTTTTATTGTTTTGACGTACTCTTGCGTTATACTCTATGGTCACAGGAGTCACTGTGAAACACCGCGGACCCAATGGGTAGTTCGATTTTGTCTATCCCGCGTCAAAGTGGTCTTAGGTCTGATGCCGCAGAAAAAGTTGTGCTGAGCAGGCCACTTCGCGAGGATGGTTGAGATACTTCAAAGCTGGCATCAGGGGGGTGAAGCCAAAACGTACTCTCTCGGCGTGCCCGCCGAGCCGAAACGAATGGACCCTGGCGACCCTCTGCAGGCCAAAGGGGAGCCTGTGCTTAATACGTCCCGTGTAAAAAACATAACGTTCAAGATTGCAGCGGCCATACGCTCAATGCTCAGGTGCAACAATGAACCTTTGTGCTTCGTCATGGACAAACATACTGCCGTGGCGTGTAGTTTGTAGTTGGTTCAAAATGTAACTGTCTTTAGCTTACATGAAACTTACTTTGACTTTCGCCCTCCCTTAGTTATCTTTTTTTTTTTGTCTTCTCTTTTTCGATTGCTGTTGGTTGGTTCTGTTTTATCCTGTTCGGTAGGGCCTCTTCTTCACTCTGCGTGTGGACGTACCCACCTACACATGCATCTCCCCAGCGTGTGTGGTCCAGGAGAACAATGAACACTTTGGATGGGATTCCCAGAGCTACTTTGTTTTGTGCCCCAGAGGCTGGACCTACTGCTTGGTCGCCGCGTGCCACGGACCATTCGGTGTAAGCGGGAAGTTGGATGGATGCGAGCGACTCGATTGTTGCGAACGAGTAGACGCTGTCCGTTGCATTCACATAACAGTCACACTCTACGAGCCTCAATACTGCCGGGGAGCTGACAGCTTGGTATCACCAGGTAGTGCGTAGAAAAACATGTGCATAACGTTCCAGGCTTGTTCAAGATTGGTTGATTGAAACGCCGCAACCAACCGCTGAGGGGGGCTCTAACATACGGCAAACGAAAGGGGTGGGAAAATCTAGCGCCTGACACCAGTGATGCAGCTCAGGAGGGGCGCGTAAGCAGGGCGCAGATGAAAATGTGGGTACTGGTGTTTGGGGGGGTGGGGGCAAACGCCTACCGAACAGGTGGGGAGGGTTGTTGTGTTCGGCCGTCAGCGGTGTCCAGACGGAGCGCAGGGGGCACAGGGGGGTAGACGCAGAAACGGCACCCCCGGATCCAGAAAGGGGTACAAAATACAAGGGCCGGAGGGGCCAACCTCGACCGGGGTAATCCCAGCGACTTCGAAGGGTGGACGAGAGCTCAGGGAGCTCCTACTGGGAGTGTTGGAGCACGATGAACGTGTTGGACGAGGACTACCAGCTTGAACTTCAAGGTTTGTTCCGTGTTTTAGAGAGGATAAAAAAAAGGTTACTGCTTTGGCGAGGTTGAACCAGCAGAGTAGATGTATTCATTGGGAATCGAGTTCTTGTCTGACCAGGATGTGAATGTGTGGCGTGTTCAACCGGCGACGATAACTGATGCATCCTTATTTTAAAATTATATTAGCTTTGCAGGATCGTAGCTCTGGTTCCACGTTCGCCGGGACGATGCCACGGGAGTGTGAAGTTTTTCACGTCTATTGTTGGTCTTGCGCCATATGCTGAATCAGTGAGACAGAAACATCGGTTAGAAGAAAAAAAAATATTCCTTTATTATATCATTTGGTGCAAGTGTCAGTGCTGGGCGTGCCAGGTGACGCAGTGCAAGTTGGGAAGCTCATTGAGAGGTATGAAGTAACGAGGGATGGACAGGCGAGATTCTGTGGCTCAAGCCGGGCAGGAATATGCATCAGCGACAGTACGATGTTTGTATTAGAGCTGTTGGGGATGCCCGTCTCAGCTTATGCGCTGGTAGTGTTACGTGAAGAACTTCCCACGCAGCCCGGTGATTGTGTGCGGCTGCGGGGAGATTTCGAGGCAGCCGTGCAGCGGGTGCGACGGTGTTAAGGAGGTAAGGAGCCGCGATCCGGGGCGCTGATGCTTTTGTTTTGAGTCCTCGAGATGTCGAGCGGGCATATGTTTGATTCCACGCTTGTACCCGGAATGTTCAGGTATCTCACAGATCAAAGTTCTAGGTGGCAAAAGTCAGCAGTCCGCGCAAAGCTTGTTCGCGCACGCCCCCATATACCGTGAAAGATGCGGGAGTTGACGGAAATGACAAATATATTGGCACCTCCGTGTTGACATCTTGTTAGTCCGAAATTCCGTTCCGCCCTCGACTGAGCGCATTTATCAAGGGTATTTCGGTTCGTCGGTCAAATGTTGGATGAATGTGGAATGGGAACCGTTTGTAGATTGCAAAACACACACAAAAAAACTGGAAAGCGAGGTGCGAAATGAAACACAACAAAAAACGTCGAAAACAGAAAAGCGCCGTCAGCTCGCGTGTTCTCGTTTTCTCTTCTGGAGACAAACCACCTTCATCCGTGTTTTGGTTCTCTCTCTTACGCTTGATTGAGTCAGCTGAACGTTCGAATTCGATCTTGTGTTTTTCAGTTCGATCACTTGTCTGGTATTCATGTGTTTTCGTTGGTTTTTCTTGCTGGCACGCTGTCAAACATAACACATTACAATACACAATATAATGTGAAGACAAGGAGGTTATTGTCCTTCTCGCTCTGGCTTGATTTTTCGTGTCCATCTTTGTCGCTTTTGTCTTATGTGTTGACCTTTGCAAGTGGGGGCTCTACCAGAAGGTGCATCGCCAACTACATTGAACGTATCGTCACTCATGATGGCTGGTCACCTTCGATGTTGATCGCGGGTGAAATCACGAATCCAATCAATCGGAACGTACTTGTAAGTTCAAGATTCACGTCGTCGGAAATGAGGGTTGCCGTCGAGTTAGGGTCACAAGAAAATGTAGCTAGGCACCGCCAATACCGCCAAGCTCAAGTGTTGCGTCGACGTTATCACCAAAATCCCTCACACTACTTTGCGCCGAAACATGACCGCTATACTACATTTCTGCTGGTGGTTTACCGTCATACATCGGTGCTATCGGGACCACCGAACGCGTTAACGTCATATTGCATCACCGCCGGCAGTTTGCCCGCACACTCTGGCAGTGCCGAGAACCACCGAAGCTGATACCGCTCTAACACAAATGCACGCCTACCGCCGAACAACTATCGACATAGAGCATTGCCGCCTCACCCCGTCCGTGTCCGCCTGACCCTTAACGTTCCCGGACGAGAACACTGGATTCATACTTGCATTCCCCGGCACTAACGTGTAGAATGAAGGGTGCAACGAGTGGTACGTTTTGGATCGCTAAATTGGTGGTGATCGTTACCGACGCTAATGTATGAAGTTTTTGTGCGTAGGAAGGTCAATCATAATATATATGTTCACCCCCTCTAGATACCGAGGACACCGTTTGTGTGTTGAATTAGTTTCGGCGGCCACCACGACTGGCGGTCGAGTGACATTTTTTCTGAGGGGAAAACTTGTTGAGCTCTGCATAAGCGGGACAGCCGTATTGAGTAATGGTTTTATGGTAAGCCATCCGTGAGACACCTTGATAGTATACCTCGTAGCTGCCTCTAGAAAGTGGTCACGCCAAAAACAATATTAATATACTGACGCCGCCACCCACAAGGAAACCACTAGCGCCAATAATAGGGGCCCTGGGGAGGCAGCTCACCCTTTATGCTGCCCTCGCAGCACTTCATGGCGCTTCGGGCGTGGTTCAAGGAATATTAGCAATGTATGTGTGCGAAACCCGACTTACTCCGTTCCGGCATTGTAGGGATGCGAAGGTCTATGATGATAGACGAGTGCAGCTATGCATATTTATACGTACATATGTTGCAAGGGTTAAAGGTGTTGGTGATTGATGAATCTTTTATCAGCAGCCCAGCAGAACAAGACCTTGAGAAATCATGTCCTCGGCAGCACATTGACCGATTATCACTAGTTTTAATCTCATGTCCATTATATAAAAAAAACAAAGAAAGGTGGGTGTTGCCATATCAAGAACCTGATGAAAACTCTTCCTGGGTCCCCAAAACTTCGTACGAAATGCGGATGAGGCGGGTGCAAATACCTATACCAGGTACGTGCGAATACCGAGGACTCCACTGTTTCGATTGGGGAGAAAGTGGTGTAGCGGTTGCATTGATTGGGTAGGTGATTGGTTCACCTTGACAAGTACATCGCCCTCTCACGACCCTCCCTGCCCCCAAGCTAAATGTCTGTTCGCTCTTGTTTCGTATTAAGATATGTTTTGCCTTCGAAACATGACTCTTCATTCTACGGAGTATATAATTGTCACCCATTCATCTCTTGTTTAAAGTTTGTTTCGGTATTTAGCCAACATTAGGTATACCAGACACCTTTTGGTTCAAAGCCAGTGAGATACTGATATAAGTACAAATCACGTGCCAGGAGCCCTGCTATCGCCCAGACTGACATCGTATATACCAGGTAGGCGATTTTGGCTCGAACCCGCCAGCGTTTACTTCATTTTGTCTACTTCGTCTACTGTTGTAGTTGTTGGCTGATTCCGGCCATTTATTAACCAAGAGAGCCCATCCATACAAAATACGTACCAGGTATTACGTACACTGTTTTTCTCTGCAAATGCGTCTGCCGTCCCTCGGTTGCATAATTCTTGTGGACACACTCTGTCGTGCGTAAGTACCAGGGATGTACCTGCTATCTATTAGCAACAACAACAGTGAGTGGGATATACAAACCAGGGATATGCCAGGTATCTACTGGCAACAACAGCAGTGGTTCGGTGTCTGTTGCCGTATACATATGCGCGAATGCATTCCCGAAAACTCAGTAACAAAGTTCACCTCCCGAAACCTCGAAAGGCGTGAACCGGCATCAGGGCCCGGAAACACTGTTTTGCCTGCGGCGAATTCCGAAAGAGGGACCATCTTGTTCTTGATGTACGGTTCCTAAAACAGTGTTCCACGGAAGTTTATTCGCCTTTTTTTGTTCGCCTATGCCCAACAAAAACCTCCCCGCAACATGTGTTTGGGGCCTGCGGCCAAAAAACGTTGCGCGCCCAGAATCGCCTGTTGTTGCGCTGCGCGCAACCAGAGGCCCTTCGCGGCTGTTGCGGAAATGGCTGCTGTGGCCAAATATGTTGCGGCAGCGCAGCAGCGAGACAATTAATTACATATTGCGTCCGTGTCGGGCACGAAGACCGTTTCTCGGGTTTTCAACCGGCTCAAATTATCTCACGTCCTCACCACCAGGACGTCGATCTTCTCAGCATATAAAAATATAAATGTACACGCTGGCTCCCTGGCTATCAATAAAGCACATAATCTAAAATGCAGACTTGCCAGGACCATGTTCCAACCTCTG
>JBBMHQ010092362.1:0-10598 GCA_037834295.1 Postelsia palmaeformis | reverse complement strand
CGCAAGTAATATCGATAGATTTCTGCTTCCCCATGATTGTCCACCGCTCACGATGGCATAAACGTGGTTGTATTCTAACTATTTATAAATTGAAATTGACATAAAATAGAGGGGACAAGACGTCACCCACAACAAACGCATTCTTGCAATAGTGAGGTTCTGCACTTCTGTGCACCGTCCTCGAGTTGAGGATGCAAGGCTCGTCGCAGGGCAAGAAAGTTGGTGCTATTTGCCGATGCTAGTCGATTAAACCTGAAGTATGCCTTCGAGTAAGTGGAATGGGTACGATGTGACGCAAGCTCCTCGTCAGCTAACAACGTCTTAAAAAACATCTTCCGTGGGTCGGACTGGTCACCCTGACACGATTGATTGTGTGGGCTAGGAAGTACCAGGTGCCTGGTATCTGTTCGTGCGATCAAGGCGGGAGCGAAGACCCGACCCTGGCCCCAACACTGATCCCAACCTTGACCCAAAACAACCTGCCCAGGAACAGGCAGGATACGCGGCTGCCTCGATTTTTGCCTCTTGGAGTGTCCCAATTTTAGTATTACGATGTACGTCCTGACCAATAATAGCGAGGGAAAAATTAAATAGACTTACATTCGAAGGCGTTGTAAGAAATACCACAGAGCTATGAGTCATATTTGAAATGGCTGGGAAATTGGCGAGCAATGTTTCCGAAACACCTAGTTTTTGCGGCATCACAAAGCTTCAGTAACTCGTCCGCCTTTCTAGTATGTCGTTCTTCAAGCTCTCGTTTTTAGTCCAGTGACACAGCGCCATGACCCGAGGTTACAACCCAATATGAGAAATGACCCCCCTTCTCCTTTTGTCGAGCAATGGATCCACCTCTCCCAGCACCCGTCTACCTTCGTCGAAGTGGATTGCACGCGTTGCTATTGTCCTATCTCTAAATTGGTTGAGGCACCATCGCGCCGATACGCACATGAAGAGGGTCGAGTTCAGAAGTGTTTGCTATTTTTCTGAGAAGCTACATGGTTTGTCGTAAAAATTTGCGATGGATCTCTTCGCACGAAACAAAACGTACCCTGGCGAGACGTTGGCCTACTGTACAGTAGTTTCGACTACATCCGTAATATGCTTCTCAGCGATTTCAAGCGATGCCGTCGTGCCGTGCGGGCGCTATTGCTGAACGTTGCTGTTTGCCTGTAACCAGCACAATATGTGACCTGGCATACGTATTGTACAGTACAATAATGACCCCTGAACTCTTAGGCGGAAAGGGCAGAGTTTGCGGGCGCTTCTTCAGACGATAACGCTTTCTGTGTTCCAGCCTTGTAGCTAGGAGGGCAGGACGCAGCACCTGTTGTATTATGTGTATGTCGCTGAAGACCGAGGGGACTGCGTTACGTGGCGGATATGCCTCCTCGTGGCGTGGGCAAAGCACACGGGATACTTAGTTGCCTTTCTGAATATCCTCCACACCTGAGACTCCGAACCAATTCCTGGAGAGCTGCATGGCATATTGCCATTATCTCGTGGTATTTTTGTCGATGGCGAGAATAAATTTTCAGTTAGGGTCGATCTTAACGAGGACTTTTTTTTTCAGTAATTTCTCGAAATTTCGGTATTCCGGCATACCGCTTTTCGGGAAAAAACCGAAAAAAAACTGAAAAGCACTCCTCGTTAAGATCGACCCTTACGAAGTGGTACGTCCCGACTTCACGCCACGAAGGCTGATGGCATTCCCCGTAATAAGTAATCTACTTTTTACGAGATATCCCAGCCCGAACGATTTCGCCTACGCCCTGAGCTACGACCGTGATGGGCAGGAATAGAGGTTGGAACAATGTGACGAGCCAAATACAGGAGTACCGTCTGGGCACATTGTACGTACCAGGTACCCAGGGAATAAGTACGCACGTATTGTGAGCGACTTACTTGAGTGTGACGCCGTGGGTTTAAACCACAACAGCAGCATGTTGTTCGTTAGAGAGCACTACACGATCTACAGTACATGCATTCTACATACATGCATGCTGATCGGTTCCGTTGTGGAGGCGAAGGCAATTGCAGCTCAGGAGCCTTACCACACACACCGAACAGTACATGGTGGTCCTTGAACGGTGGCCGTACGCCAACCAGAAGGTACACGGAACAGAGCAACTTTCGTATTTTTTCTTGTAATTGAGTAGTGAGATTCTCACCCTTGAACTCCCCGTCGCCGGGCTGTCGATAGACGGACGCGGAAGACCCCACGACCTTCTTGGGTCCATCAGCTCCACGGCAAGCATACTAGCAGTGTTGGGTGTAAGCTCTCCTGCGAGCAACCCTCCGGTTGCTACGTGGGTTGTATGATGCGTATGAAGGCCATTGAGCGAGGGCGGCGATTAAAAATGCGGCGGAACCTTCAGTTAAAAAAAATGGAGAGTGCGGAGCGTTGGGACTGGTATACTCGATCGTGTACTCCACCGGAACAACTGTCCGACACAACTCTGACAGGGGACCCATAGCCACGGGAACGTCGGTCACGGCTTCCCACCAACGGCATTGATATTTTCTTGTGAGGGATTAGTGCGGGGGCACGGTTCAACGCCGTCGTGTCCGTACGAAGTGCACCTACAGCAGTAATCCGGGCGAGCCAGTACCTGGTACCTTTAGGACCGAGGAATACCAACACTCCGGAAAACGAACCAGGGTATTCTGTTATAGACTCACCACTGTCGCTGTCCCCCGAAAACCAAGCTCTAGGAGACGCCTCGCCCACATTAGACTTTCCCTGTGGCGTGCCGGCGGCCAACAGCAACGCCTTTATCTTCGATGACGGCGCTATATGTGCTGCTTACGTAGTCGGGTTCGGTACCAAAGTGTCGGTTCGTAAAAAATAATGAATCACGAATCTGCACGTTTTATACAGAATCCAGGAGGCCGATGCAACCAGGGGATGTGTTATTTCTTGGAAAGGAAACTCGAAAACTCGTTGAGGCGCGGCGCTGTGGCGCGCACTGGCAGCGTGACAGCCTCTTACTCGGTATATCTATCAGATCCTGGTTGGTGGTGTTGCGTCACTGGGAAGAACAATACGCCCCTCTATCACAGCTCTACAGGAGGTGGGCGAGGGGGAAAGTGCGCTCCTTGGAATGGCAGAACTTGGGGAGCGAGCGTCGGTGGTCTGCTCTATCGACGCCGTCAGAGAGACAAGCAAAGCTCTGTGTGCTGTACATGGACACCTCGCCCAGGTTCGGTGACCACCCAGGTTTTTTCGTGCCGGATACGTATCATAGCGACCGTGCGATCAGTTCGGCGGGAAGGCAGTCCTACGTCATGCATTGGGGTGGTTATGTGCTTTGGGCCGAGATGCATAGCCCGTATCGTCGTGTCGACTGCTGCTGTTGTGATTTGGATTGCCTCACGATCGAGTTGAAGCGAGAGAGTCCGATCTGCCTCTCTTATTTTACCCACTCTACCACAGCAGAGTAGACGAACGACTATTCTGTGTTTATTTGTTGATTGCACTGAGGTATGTCAGTGACGTCCGAATCTTCCCAGTGAGTCCACGCGAGACTACCAGCCATCACGAAGCCCAGCTTTGGGCACGTAGACAAAAAGCAGGAGAAAAGACCCGGGACGGAGCGCGAAATACCATGGCCCCGGCCGCTTTTCGCCTACCTGCACGAGGCATCTCCATGTTAGGTCGCTTACTGTACCGAAATACCGAAATCACTACCTCGCTGCTCAGAAGAGTGCTATTTAATACGACACGCGTACCAAGTACCAAAGCTAAAATCGATCCACTTTTTTGGTCCCTATTTTTTAGAGACGGAGTAGTCCTCCAACGGCAGTACCTATTAATATGAATAGTACTCGTACTGCGTAGTTTTCCGATAGCTGGTGCCTGGTGACTGGTAATCGCACAATACGTGCCATCGCGCGTCGCAACTGCGTATTTACAAGCAGTACTAATAATATTAATAGCGCGTACGTAGACGGACACGCCCACGAGTAGTGCTACCTACCGCCGTGATGTGCTCGTCTGCACGACTCGTATCGAAGAGCAGGCAGCCTTTCCGTGCCCGTGCGTGGCGGCGGCCTCGTGCAGCGTGGCTACAGGCCGAACTAACTCTTCCACTTCCCTTCTCTCCCTCTTTGGCACATCCATCCGTAGTATATACGGTACCAGGTACCAGGTATGTATGTACACGTACGTACGGTTTGGTAGTATCTGGTACCACTATCAAAATTATTTCGATACCACTCTGTGGGCGCAATTTGTCTAATAAGGACCGCTTTGTCTTTATGCTATTAATATAATAGAATGCATCAACGATCCTTCTATTTCCGCGCACAGCAGCAGTGGGACGTGTTCTGTCTCCTGCTGCACCTGTTAATTCTGTATTAACCACTTGCAGCAGTTGCCTGTTATAACACTCCATTCAACCACTGGACCGATGGCATAAAACAGGAGGCGCGCAAGGTGACGGCGGGGGCTGGGACGGGAGCGGGAGGGAGCACGCTCACCCCTTCAGAGCTTATCAAGGGAGACCCCGTGCTTCACGCTCTTCACCGCGCCAGCCGCCAGCTGGCCAGGCTCAGGGAGACCCTGCTCAAGCAGGTGCGAAGCTGACATACATGGAGAAGATACGAGTACGTACTCGTAGATTGAGACTCTACGTGTAATGAGAGACAAGTGGGGGATTGGGGGGAGAGAAATGGCAGGATTCACCCGGCGCGCCCCCCTCGTCGCCCTTGCGGTCGATAGTGCGAGTACTCTGGGCGAGGGTAAGTGCACTATTTATAGAATAGGAGTGCTCTTGGGCAGTAAGCAGGTGTCTTGGTACCTGGTATAGGTATGGTTACACTCGCAGCAGTGATGCTGTAGTTGTAGGTGCAAGTACAACAGCAGTGGGCAGTGTGTGTGGTACTTCGAGTGCGTACGTACGCGGGAGCCTCTGTACCAGCGTGACAGGTCACTCACTCACTGCAGCAGCTCAGCATTGCCGAATGATCAAAATGAGTATTGGCGTGTATTCACACTTTACTGACTGTTGCCTTGTACATACCCTCATCCTGACATTTACATACTGCGTAGTCCAGCAGTACTGCGGTAAATGCAGCAGTAGTCGAGCACCAGGTATGCCACCTCGAGAAGATTTGCGATTCCCCTGTATGCCTATACCCTATCTCGTAGCAGGTGTATGTAGACCCTGCAGTATGCGTACACCCCTCGCTCGCGTGCGGTGCGTCGGGCTATCCGTTACGGCAGCAGCACAGACGGCAGTACTCGACGGAGAGTAATCGAAAGATTTTGAGTAGTAACGACAGCCGCCGACGGAGAGTGAGCGAAAGGTTTTGAAGTTTTTCCACTAACTGTTTCGTGCTTGTAACCTGTCTCACTCACGTATGCAACGCCGGTGGTGTGACAATATCGATGTCAACCCTTTCAAACCGCAGTCCCGTTTTGGAGACAAAACACTTGAAATTAGAGTGGACTGCGGCTCTAAAAGGCGCCCGCGCCGCTCCCATAATAGCGATGCAATCATCCCTACCGAGTGGTATTAGTAGTAATAGTAAATGTTACGGGGGAACATCCCCGGCGTCCCCGGTGGCTTGATGGGGAGTCCGCGCGCCTATCAAGATCAATTTCGGGGGTCCAAGTCTCACCGAGTGCATGCTCAGGGGCTTTTTCTTCCGAAAAAGGAATTGATTAGCGGAAAGCGCGGGAGCGTGAGTTAGCTAAAATTCGATGAAAATCGACGAGCAGTGGGGATGCTGAACCCTATGCGCGATAAAAAATAAAGGCACGTACCGGGGGGGGAGAAGGGTAGACACCTGCGACCACGGCTTGTCCAGAAGGGCGCCGAGGGTAACACCTCCTACGAACTAGGCTGAGAGGTGAAAGAAATGATTTAAAAAAAAAAGAAGTAAATAGGACCAAATAGTGTTGGTAAAAATGAGTAAATATTTAGGTTTTTGCCTGTGCCGTAGTTTCCTATTTACGATAGTACCCCGTCGTAGCAGCGATGGTGTCATGTACCGGTATATTGCAGTACTGCTGTATATACATATGAATACTCGTACGGTATTCCGAGTTTCATTCTCACTCTAGGCCCCCTTTTTATTGATATCAATAGATGTTTCCGGCACGCACTGAAGGGCAGCAACTAACTGAGCCATGGCGAGCCCATCGTAGGACCGCAACAGCAGACAGCACTAGTAGGATATGGTCGTACCCCGCGGAGATTTTGATGCCCTGCTGTACGCCGGTGTGTGACAAATTCGCCTTATTAATGACGATATTTTGAGGCTGCGACGGTCGGCACTTTTCAAATTGCCCCCGTGGACGCCTACTCCTTGCTGCTGTGTATATCAACCGCAACTAACTGCGATGTATGTACAGCAGTATGTATAAATGCGACAGAGCATGTGCACCTCGTACCGGTTGGTTTTATTAGTATTAATAGGGTGGGGATTTCGTCTGCCGTATTCCGTTCGCCGTCGACCGATGCTGTGTGTGCGGTCGTAGCTGCGACTCATATTAATAGCCGAGGCTGTGGGAGTCGAAGTCGTACCTCGTTTATTAACGAACGATGTTTGCTGCGTGTAGCTCCTGTGGGCGTCGAACTTGTGCGAGCGTTTTATATCGTATCGTGATGTAATATACTGGTACATATCACTCTGGCCTCTGCCGATAGTATAATGGCCGTTTTGACTCTGATGTGGAGAGCAAACGTATCTTATATTTACGACCACGATAATATTTTTAGCACATACCAGGTACCAGGTACGGATAACGGATGCGTTTTTGAGCTCGGTCAAGTTACATTCCACTACAAATCACAAGATGTAACATATTCTCACGTACGCAGGCAGGGTCTTGGCGGGGATATTCTAGGTGTTGTCGCTCCGCCTCCGCGGTGAGCCTAAGCTTTTGGCTCTGCTTGCGCTTCTTCTTTTCGGGCGGGGCGTGTGCACTTCAAGGTACCAGGCACAAGTTTCCACAAGCAGAAGGAGACACCCACCTTGTCTCCTGTCTGTTGTGTACCTCTCGGTGCTTGAGGCCTGCTCGTGTTTTTGTATGACAAAGATTATTGGTAGTTTCTTCCTAGGATACCACTCTCTGGAAAAATACGAGGAACGTTTTGATTGAATAATAGGCTGTTTTGTATGCGGTTCGATTTCGAGCGTCAGATTTGCATTGTTTCGATCCCAATGAAAGCATCTGCTCATACAGTCCAAATATGCAAACGCTGGCCGGATTCTTTTCGGTTTGAGAATGCGATGGCCCAAGTAGTCAGATTTTGGCTCAAAATCCGACGACTTGGGTCATAAGAAGGTTTTCAAATCGAAAAATCGGATGGTCTCTAAAATCAAGCAAGCAGCAGCAGAACGATCGATGAGTTCGATGGTCACACAGCTGTATAGCGACGTTGCTTCGCGCCCGACGCCGGGCGGCGCGTCTCTCCGTGGCCAGACTACAGTCGGCTGGCACGGGCTCGGACCTGGAGACCAAGAGAATCGCACTCGGTCCGCACCTTTCCGTGGATACGTACTCGTTGACAATAGCAACAGCAGCAGTCAAGTCACGTTGTGAAATACCTGGTACAAAATATCAAGACAGGTTGATTGTACCGCACTCGGCGCGTCTAGTCGCCGCCAGACAGAAGGCAGTCAGCGTTGGCTCGGACGCTTGGATCCTACGCGCATTGCAGCGCACCCAGCGCGTCTCGTCGCGGCGCCAAACCACAGCGACAGCAGTCGGTCTCGGCGTTTGCTCGAACCTCTGCACGCACAATAAACCCGATTTTTCCGCATAGGAAGACTCTTTCAATTCGCGGAGTTCACAGCTGAAAATACGAGCGGGCCAAAATCTGGAACTCAAAATTTGACCTGCATAAGAAGCAGCCTTGATATTATTAATAGTAGGCCCTTAATAGTATACCTGGTACGAACTAAAGGCACACGAGAAGAAACGATAAGGGAGCCACACTGCCCCCCATGTCGGAATTGATCACAAGTTATACGTGTACGAGCGGGTTGGGAGTTTCGTCAGAAACTGGATAAAACATGTTTGTTTTCAGTTGTATTTTACTTGATTTAAGTGCACCCCCCTGAGGCTTTTTTCTTTCCTTGTTTGTCCTCCTTGGAGATCTGGGTAAAAAAAGCTCAAGCCCTGAGACTATAAAAAAGAAACAAAGGGGGTTGTCCATATTTTTTTCCCGCCGATTACCCTTGTACGAACGGTCCTTAAATTTCTAGACATACCTGGTCGTATAATATATAAGAATGATTCTACTCTTATCGGGTAGTGGAGCAGTAGCAGCAGCAGAGGTACAAAGCCTTCTACGTATATTCTGTTGTTCCAACATTTTGACCTCATTCGCATGCCACGTTTGGTTCCATATACTGGACACCCGAGAATACTGATGTAATCAGAATGGCAGTAATGGTAGAGTAAGTATTAATAGTAGTATTAGTGTAGGGCTGCGCCTTTTGAGCGCCACGAAAATGAAGAGATGCTACTCGTAGCTCGCTTGATCGATATCTACTCTTGAAAATTACGTACCGCGGTCGATCAGAGTTCGAATCTACTCTGTGTGTCGCTGGGATTTTTACGGGGTACTATTAATATCTGTAAAATTTGTTCCA
Source organism: Postelsia palmaeformis (assembly GCA_037834295.1). Classification (NCBI taxonomy): domain Eukaryota; class Phaeophyceae; order Laminariales; family Laminariaceae; genus Postelsia; species Postelsia palmaeformis. Next base: position 1,991 of record JBBMHQ010092362.1, on the reverse strand, counting down.
ACGCGGGTGGTATGTTTGTGACTGGTATGTACTTGGGGTGTTTTTGTTTGTTTGTTTGAAGGCATGAAACCTAAGCGGTGAGAGATCGGAAATTTTCATATTTGCAAGTGGGTGTGTATTCATGTTGATATTAATGTTGCGGGGGACCAAAGGTAAATAGGACCAAATATAAGGTAAATAGGACCAAATATTGTTCGCAAAAATAGCGAAATATACTCGTATAGGTTATGTGTTTGCCGTAGGCTTTTCGAGTGGTCTACAGGATCTTGCAACTTTGACTCTTGTAAGCAAACTGTGCTTCACGACAGCAGTTCCACCAAGAATGCCATAAAAAGGCTGCACCCTGCATTGGATATGAAGATATGGAGTCGAGTTGAGGCATTGCCATCGCACGCACTTATCTTTGTTCGTTTCCCGTTCGGGAGGCGTGAACTCTGTTGCCGATGCAAACATGTTTCTGCCTTGAATGCAAGTGTTTTTCATTCTCCACCCACTGCGCGGCTGCGAGTCGGAAGGGGGGTGGGTCTACAGTAGTAGTTTTATTGATGTCCCGACCTCATTGTGTCGCACAGCAGCAGTGTCACTAGCACGGTCTAGCGGTCTAGTAATAGTAGCAGACTTGATGGCAGGCTACAATCGATGTCTACGAAAGTGTCTATAATATACTGCTGGCTGCCCAGCGAACGGCACTCTGCAACCTGCATCACAAACACAGCAACAACCACCTTTATGTTCTGTTCTAATTTGGTACCTGGTACCTGGTGCGTAGTTGCACCGGGCACCGCCTGTAACCTTTTTACCCTTTTCCCAAGGGCACTCGAAAAAAAAACCCGACCTCCCCCTCACGTTTATTTGTGTTCATTTTTGTTACTTTTCGAGTCCCGCCTGGACAGGGGATTACTTAAATCTAGTTAGAAAATCTAGAAGAAGAAATCCTGGTACCGATCTGTCCCGCAATACTAGTACCGTTTGGCACACTCTTAATGCCTTATCGGTCTTTATATTGCGGCGCAGAGTGGTACGTATGTTTTGTTTTGTTTTTCGTGCCGAAAATCCACACCCGTGTGTATTTACAGTATCACTGGGTACCATAATAAATAGGACCTGCGGTACGTACAAAAACCTTTATGTTTCCACATTTTTACCAACAGTATTATTTCCTACCTATTTACTATGGTCCCCCGTACAGCCCGTACAGCAGTTAGTTTGATTTTCAATTATGACGTAGTGGCAAGCGTAGCTCCTTTTCGTCTCTTTTTTTTTTCGTGTGCCTCTGGTTTTTGTAGTGGGTTTTTCGCCAGCACCATCAAAACTGTTCCGCACCACACCCGCGAGGACCGGTGTGTACATGTCTTTGCTGTCGCAGTACCCCCCCGTGTCTACGGCGGTATCAAGAACTTTACTGCGAGCAACACCGGGCTCTACCGGTAGTGATGGCAGTGCTCGCTCGCACGTTGATGGCCATGTATGTAGTGCCGACGGCTTATGTTCGACGGCACAGGCGGAATGATGAGTGGATGAGTTCGCAGCTTGTTTTTGCCGAGAGAGAAATGGCAGTGCGTACTGTTACGTTGGAGTTTCTTGTTTTTTTTCCGTTCTTGTTTTGCTTGTTTGTTTGCTTCCGCGGGAAAAAATGTGCCGTCTGTGTCTCCGATGTATTCGGAAGCTCACCGAGCTTGCGCGCGAGTACAGGTATATGTATACAACCGTTCACCTGGTGCTGCCGCTGTACACCGAGTATATAGTACCAATAAGTTTGCTTTGAGCAAGACGGGGCTGTACGCCAGCAGTGGCGGTAGGACTCGCTTGCATCGCTGATGGCTATTTATAGCGCTGATGGCTCGTGGTCGACGGCACGGTATGGTGGGTAGAAAGCTTCGCGTGTTCTTTTTTGGCGGCAGGGGAATTGTAGTGCGTTCTACTGTACGTTGAACAATGTTGCTTCCGCTTTTTTGTTTTGTTTCCTCGAAAAAATTAAAACCGTCTCATGT
>JBBMHQ010092351.1:0-10603 GCA_037834295.1 Postelsia palmaeformis | reverse complement strand
CTTTGGATGTTGGAATGGCCGAGTGTTTTCCTCCGCACGATGGGACCAAGCAGCGGACCGCAAGGATTGACCTCCCACACAACGAATGGGACAGCAAAATTGGTACAAACATGCTCAGAAGAGAAAAACAAGAGCGCAAAAATACAAAAAAAGGCCGGGGTCGCGTACTATCATACTCGTAATCGTCGTGTCAAAATGCGCAAAATGCACTGCTGTGAATGAGTATGTACGCACGACGAAGGGAAACTTCTTCTGCTATTTTGCTCACCCTGGACGCTGGTTCGCTTCGTCGCGGGGGCCACGCGAATAGGGCGGCCGCAGCATGCCGCGCCGTTCATGGCCGTCAGCGCCTCGTCCCGCTCCTGCTCGTCGCCGAACCTAATGAAGCCGAAGCTCTTCGACGAGCCCGTCATGGGGTTCGTCACTACCTTGGCGCCGAGCACCGAGGCATACTTCTCGAGAAATGTTGACTTGAGCTCGGCATCGGTCACCTCGGGCGAGAGGTCCCCAACGAAAACAGAGTATTCGGGGGCTTGCTCTATGCGCTTCCCGCCGGCGCCCCAGTTCAGCCGGTAGCGAAGGGAGGTCCCCTCTGTGAGAGGCGGGGATACACGGCGGCGGGGGAAACGAGGATCATTACGTGCTGTCCTGGTGCTTGGAAGAGATCTGGCCACAGCTTTGCTGTCTTCCGCACTCTTAGGAAAGGCTGCCACACTGCATGATAGAGCTGATCGCCAACTACTACAGTTATTTAGCTAATTAGAGTTTCGGGGCAGCCTGGGCTCTCGCGAGTGCTTTCATGCAGTGGCTGCCGCGCCGAGCTCGGTGCACCGCAAGAAAATAAACTCTCTTTCGCAAGCTTCATTCCTACGCACAAAAGGTGGTTCGGGTTGCATACGTCGACGTATAGAAGCATGTGCGTGTATAATCTGTCGCCGCGAGTGCTCGCCACGGAACCTGCCGTGTGTGCTCAAGTATTTTTACCAAAATACCTTCACGTACATATCATACTGCTGTACTGCCTGCCGCTTGGTGTACATGGAATACAGCCCACGAAAAAAAAAACACACACACACACGTACGTCGCTGTATCTCTCTCACCGATGGGCTTTCCGTTCAATGTGTCCAGCACCAGCTGGGCCGTTTCGTGGTTTCTGAAGTCGATGAATCCGTATCCTGCGACGATGCCTCTGTGCCTGTCGCGGATGAGCTTAACCTCCAGCTCTTGTCCTGGAAACGGAACAGATACATACGAGAGTTTAGGCCTGGCACACGCGAGACAGGCGAGAGAGTACGGAGCGCATCGCAGCAAATCCGACAAAAAGAACGGTCCAGCCAGCGCATTGCTTGCGAGGATGAAGAAGCAGGAGGGCACGGGCCGAAACCCGGGCCGAAACCTGCAAAAACAAAAGCGCATGCGCCCCGCTACGGCTGCCACACGCGCAAGGCGCCCCCCCAGACATGGTACATGTTGGCGCCCCCCCGCGGGGCATTGGCTCACCGATGGAAGAGAAGAGGCTCTCCACATACTCTTCAGTCCAATCGGGCTGATATCGAAGAAGATACAGGCGGCGGCGTCCGAGGGTAGGGCAGGCGGTCATACAATTTGTCAATGATTTAGCCCTATCTGTTGAACACGAAATTTCGAAAGGCCGACAGCACGCGAGAGACGGCTACAGGTTGTGCAGAAGCTACGCGGAGCTACCATGCCAGCTGCTGCGAGCCAAAGACAGCTAGGCACAGGGCCCCACGGCCCCACGGCAACGGAGGCAACGCGGACAAACAAGGAGCCGAACAAGCGGCTGTGTCGCTGCCGCCAGCCTGTCACGGTCAAGTGGTCTGCTGCGACTGGACAAGAGGCCGCACCACGTCGCAAAGCCGACGCTGATGCTGTTGCTTCGTCCATTCGCTTGCTTCTACCAGTACGCTTGACGCTATCTATCCAGTACAACGCTGTTATCTCCGGTGACTGCTCTTACTTGTACATCTCCGAGCCACAACGTCTTGCATCCACTTGGTCCCGGATCGCCTTGCTGGTAGGCTTCACGCTCTTCGTTGGCCATGGTGTCTACCGTCGCTGCTCTGAGGGCTTTGTGAATCTACAACGACAAGAGGCCCCGACAGAGACCTCAAAAGTTGACGCACAACCCCCACGGAACTCTCCGTCCGCGATGAAATTCGCCAGAGGCCCTCGGCGATACTCCCAGTACGCCGACCGGTAGGCAGAGGCCTTGCTCGACTTAATAATAGTCACGCACGCGAGAGGTATGACGCACGACACTGGTGTGTGCTGCCTCTGGCTGGTCCCGCTCTCTCTCCGCTTTGCTTTCGTTGCTGCTTCCAAAGCCTCTATCTACGCTGTCTGCTGTGTCTTGTGTTGTGATGCCTTTTTTTTGGCGGACTTGCAACGGAACTCTTGTCAACGACTCAGAACAATGTCTCTCCGCAAAACAATGTAGACTGGAATTATTGCACCGCACTGTATTTTCCTGGTGATAGGCCCCTAGACCTTTCAGAGATGCCCAAGTCCCAAACATGGTTCTTCAGCTTTGTCTTTGGTTCTTAGCGCAGGCGCACTCCCAAACCGACCCGCTAGGCGTTCTACTTTTGACGGCCGCGACTCGTTTACAGTATCCCGGTTCACGAAATTGAGAACAACCGCGCCGAGTTCGGCGCGAACCCACGACCCTCTGTTTTGGCATCACACGCCGGGGCTCGGGACTGAGAGCAGCACATAACAGGGTGACTCTCCTCTCCAATTACTCATGATCTGATCTGAACATTAAACAACAACGATCTTTACCCTGTGTGTCTTTTTTTTTTTCGTTCACACACAAATCACAAAGGAAAGAAGAAAGTTGTACGTACGTAAGTACGTGAAGTAAATCGGTATGATTTTTATGTGCGATTTTATTGCGATTATTGTTATTAGTCCATCATTGCGTTTTACGGATTTTTTTTCCCGTGCGCGCTACTTTTTCTTCTTCTTCTTCTTCTTCTTCTTCTTCTTCTGTGACTGCACTGACTCTGTCGCCGTGCGTGCCGTCTCCGCATCTGTCTGGTTTCACGTCACACACCCGCCGGCCGCAATGATGTGTGGTCAACCTTTAAAAATCTCAGAATCTTGATGATGATGGTGGTGTTCGTTTTGGTTACATTTCTTCGGAGACACAAGACACACAGAGTTTGAAATGTCGGCGGCGGCGGTATAACGGCGCAGGAACACAAACAGGCACTGAAAAAAAATAAGATACTGAGTACTTGGTACTGGTACACATATATCGATCGCCCCCGAGACAAGTACTACCTGCCACCAGTCTCGGAGTGGATTTGATCGACGTAACGACCACGGGGTGGTGATGGCAGTGATGGCTCGGCGGTGTGTCACGCTGTGTACTACATGCACCAATACCTTGCTGGCTGCTGCTGCTGCTTGCTGTTTGTTGTGCAATGATTTGATGTGGATTATACTCCCCGCAACGTGTCTCAAAAAAAATAGAGCTCATTCGTAAAGCTCCAGGAATAGAGATCCTACTCTCTACTGTTTTTCTACTGCTGCTGCTGCTGCTGTCAGTAGCTTTTCGGCTCTCGCCGCCGCCAGATAAGAGATCTCATCATGCTCGCTCGTCCTTGTTGTCCTCCGTATGCGTGCACCCGTACACACGATAATACGAGTCTTGCTGTGCTTCTTCTCGTTCGCACCACACGGCAACAAATGGTCCCGAGTAAAATTCGAGTTGGGGGGCTAACACGCGTACCGTGGTACCACCGTATATCACGATACGCACAACGCTTCTTCTCTCGTCGCACTGCTGCTGCTGTATGGTATCGACGATCGACAGATCGACTGAGATTCATCATGATCACATCAACAGAACCAAAGACACAAATAAATATTACGCAACAATCTCACAGCTTGAACGACATGCATGCGAAATGTAATGTACTCGTCGCACCGCTGTACTGAACTGTAGGTGTCGCCATATACTTTGTAGCGGAATCATCGTGCATGCGTAGCACCACGTGTTTTTCACAGCATGTCTGTGGATGGGTGGGCTGTTCTACAGTAGGATGTGACATCACATGTGCGAGTATGTACAGCAGGGCGGCAGTCCAGCATTTAGATGAGCGCGTTTGTTGCCACCTTTATCACGATCAGCAACAAAGCACTCTCAATACTAATCGACTGTGCAGTACAGAACGAGTACCACCGCGTATCTTGATTATTGTTCTACGATGAAAAAAAATATGATACGTACGATATGATAATTTTTCAGTTGCTCAGTAGTTGTAGGAAAATGGGTATCTGGTGGGTGGGGGCAGGGGGGAGAGGCAAGAACGCGTCCCTTATTTTCAGTGCAGGCTTGCCGTATTGTAGAGCGATCCCGACAACGATGACACACAAAATAGTTTATTGGCAGGAAGCGTGCCGTCGACCGACTTTATGTTCATATTAATATCGACTTGCATGAGTGAAAAATGAGCACGTTATACCTGCACACAGCCATACTGGAAACGGTAGAGGCAATTCAGTGGCCTGTCTGCTGTATATCCACCTACTACCTGTTGACTGGCTGAAATGGTACCGGTATCAAAAGCAACCAACGCTCAGTCAGGCAGCTATCAACCCGGCGCATGTATGCATGATGCATGCATACGTCTAATAAAGTATATTCAAGTCTACACCAACCGGTAGGTTTACATCTCTTCTTCCATGTTGCGCCACACCAGCGGCGGGGATATACACACATACACACCCCAAAGTAGACCCACCAGTAGAGCTATATGAATTTGAAGTTAGAGTTCGTAGTACTCGTACGCATACAAAGGTATGATGTGCACGCGCTGTGTTTTTTGTTGTATCCGCCTCACTTTCACTCTTTACGTACTCGTACTCCGCAGGAGTTTTAAACTCAACGGGCTTTGGGATAAGCCGCAGGCACAGGCACAGACACAGTAGAGGCACCGGTGTCTACCCTTCTCCCCCCCATCAGTACATGCCTCGTCTATGACACTATAACACTACTAATCCACGGTACTATGACAATGTGTCGCCAATACTTCACAACAAATAATAACATATCTTCACATGATATGTCATAGCTCGCGACCCCCGAACACCGGCCACCACGCCGTCCACACCGCGTATCTTGAATCGAAAACCAATCTTTATAGTGCGCATACCGCAAGAAAGAAAACCACTACCGGTACACCACAGCAGTAGCGCAAAAAAACGGGACAAAGCATACCACGGCGGTGGATACCAAATCTAAAGCGGCCACACTATCGAACCAGACAGGCTAGACCAACAACAGGCACACCGGCGAAAACAGTCTTGAGCAGCATCTTGACGCACGCAGTACTCTTTGTGTGCCGATCTAACAGCAGCTCCTATTAAATAGAACGTTGAGATCATGCCAGCTGCGTAGATTGGTACCCCACTATCATCAACGGAACCCATGCACTACGCATCCACGCATACAACATACGGTTGGCCAACCTTTCGTCGCGCGTCTACAAAGATTGCACAACATCGTCACCAGCTCTCCGCTGCGATCTCCGCCCGTGACGCCAGTGGTCAATACCGGTTTAAGCTAATACCACTACCTAAAAACACCGGGAAGATCTAGGATATAACTCGCCAATGTCACACTACATACAAACGTAATACATATATCATAGCAGTGACAGCAGTATTATAACAATAACAGGACTCTGTACGACTACGGGTCAATCGGCGAACGATGATTTGCTTCATTTACTATACCTGGTGCCTGGTATACACTACCGCCGAAAACACGAGGAGAAAACGCCTTGTCCCAAACAACTCAAGACAAATATACGTCTCACACCACCCGACGGCAACGGTTTGAAAGTACGGCGCCAAATAGCATAATCTAAGCTCGCTTTCACTCCTGCGTCGAAAATGGCCAACTTGCTGCACCCAGCAAAAACGACACGAAAGACAAAAACTGCTACACGTACCATCCTGAGAAGCGGAAGTATACCAAAAGCATAAAAAGTACCAGGTACTTGCGGCTATAATCTACAAGTTGCACATAATCACATAAAAAAGGTTACCGCCAAACCTAACAAACCGATGAACGTCACTTAAATCACCTCACACCCCTACGAGCGCAGCATGCACACGTGCGTGCGAGTGCTAAACATCGAGCGGGGTGAACAACGTAACACATTCCGCATTCAAAAACGCAGTATGTCCGAGCTCCTCGCATTTCCCGCTGGGCCCATGCCTATATAGGCCCTTAGTTGACCGTAGCATCCTCCCTGCGCGGCTGAGAGAATGGCTCATCTCGGATTCTCGGGACACGAAACAACTGATCAAAACCGAAGCACACATCTATTCATGTGACGGTACGTCGTGAACCTTTTCCTACCTGCGCTCATATGATATGGTAAGGAAGGCTTACAGTACATTCAGATCCAAAACTAACACAATTGCTACGTAATTACAGACAAACGTGAAACGCTGGACGTAAAAAAGGCTTCCCACCGCACGGTGGACATGCCTTTTCCGAGAGAGCGACCAGGCCGGCGCAGCCGACTCGCTACCCCCTCCCACAATCAGACGCCAAAATCTTCCCCACAACATTCAGAACGGACCTTCGCCCCAACTACCGAACCCCCTCCATAACCGAGGGGGGGGCATACTTCCATCTGCTCCTTCTCCACCCCCCCCTCCCCTCCCTAGCGACTCTGGGAAGATTCTCACGGCTCTTCTCCCCAGCCCATACCGGCAGCGTTACGTCCAACGCTGGTATCGTCCGCATCTATAGCCAGGCAGTTATAAATGGCGTAGCTGAGCTTCGCCTCCAGTATCTGCAGAGTACAGAACCGCGGCGTTTTCCGAGGCACGACCGCGAGTTTGAGGGGCGGAGTGTTGGTTGCAATGCAAAAAACGCGAAAACGTTTCCAAGATTCGTCAAGCTGTTCGCCCAGCGGGCTGCTGCTCGCCCAGCAGCCCTTCCGCTACAGTTTGGATGTGCATCAACGCGGTTTGAGATCATGGCGCCTCGTGGCACTTTCACAGAAGGACGGCGTTTTCCGAGGCAAGACCGCGAGTTCAGGGGTGGGTTGCTGCTTGCTGCGGGGCTGCATGCCGTAAACGCGAAGACGAATCTAAGGTTTGTCAGCCTATTCGCCCAGAGGACTGCTCTCGCCCATCCACCCTTCTACAGTTTGACTACACGTCAACGCGGTTTGGGTTGTGACGCCTCGGTGCACCTGCACAACGGCAACCACTGAGTCCGACATCCGGCAAAACATTTCGTTTGTTTCACCTCTCGGCTGCTGTAGCGGGGCAGCTCCAAGCTGAAGAAGCACGTGTGGGCCACAGGCAAGTACGCGTCGGCGGGGACCTTGGGGAAGGCTTGAATCTTGAAAGGCTGGTGGAACTGCTCGGCGCTCATGGGCAGGCGCGATCGCCCCCACGCGAACCTGCGGTTCAAGAAAGGAAACGTTCGGTTGAAAGGAAGGCCAAGCGAAAACACGTTCAGCTGCAAGGGAAGCTCACGGCAATAAAACTCGTGCAAGTTTTTCAATATGCATGGACTCGAGATGGCGAAAAACACTCACTAACTGCTACTCGGGTCGTATTTCGGCTGATCCCAGGAAAGGGTCCTGCCGACACGTTGGCAGCAGAGCGAGTCTTTCGTAGAGTAGAGCCGTCGCCCGACTGTGGTCGAGGACAGAAGTATAGCGAGGGTCGCCTGCAAGCTCAGAGCAGGCGAAACGCAGAAAAAACTGATGGGCTATACAACCGCCGGCTAAACCAGCTACGCAGGTCAATGAAACACACCAAGGTCTACCAGGTGCACAAGAAGCGGCAGAAGGTGGGACGCAGAATCATTGAGGGGCTAAAAAATCGCCGGCTTTACCGGCTACGCGCGTAGTTCATGCACAAACAAATGTTTGTATGCCAGGTGCACACGAAGCGGCGATATTCGTCGACACCGCACAAAAGTACGGAATGGTCTAGCGGAAAGTGCGTCCTGAACTTGTATAATAATTTTATTCACACCTGAGAAAGAGCGACTTCTCCTTCTGGGAGAAAGACCTCAGCACATCCCAGAAAGTCGACACGTGCCTATCCTCCCGGCTGCACAAGTTGTACTCCGTGCAAGCCTCTAATAGGTCAATGTCAACCCCTCCTTGACCACACACGAACATCTCTAGATCGTCCCACGAGAAGAGACGAAGGAGCTGGACGGGAATCACGGCCCCTATCCCGCGGCGAATGGCCTCCACCTGAAGGGAAAGACGGGAAAAAAGTCGGAACATGGCGGTGCGGAAAAACCTTGTGTTCCATGGATATCAGTAGCTCTACCGTCGTATCCCATTCGCCGAAGCCGCTGAAACCGCACGCACGACACTGCGCTCCTAAATTTTCACTAGCGGGCGTTGCAAGATTGACAGCGCGGGGTACAAGGCACCCGTCATCTCGATTGTGTGTCGCCTTACCGGTTCCCAGAACTCCCGCATTTTGAACGACTCTGCCATGTCTGCAAACTCCAGTCGGTTTCCCAGCGTGACCTTTCGCGATGCCCCGCCAGGGGTTGGCAGCTCGACCCTCCCACCATCCGCTGTGGTCACCTCGAAACCTCCGAGGCCCATTTCTTTGAAGGCCTCCTCCGTAATGTCTGCAACATGGTGGATTGAACGGATCCAGGACATGCTCTGAGTGAAAGACCAGTCGATCGCTTCCAGGTCGCGCCTACATGGAGATCACACCAAACGCCGTGACCGTAACGCGGCAGAAAGGAGAGGAGACGGGGGGGGGGAAGCACATATATACTTGGTACAAACGTGGTGATGGGCTTTCTCGTGGCTTTTGCGGCCAATCCCTAGACGCACTACACAGCCACACTTGAAGGCTCAGCACGCGAAGTGGGTAGAGCCAAAAGAGACGTGCTTGTGTCCTCCACATTAACCGTTGTCTCTGACGGTCGACACCCAGCCCAACCAGTGTCCGTACCGATTCTTCAATTGTAAAGAGATACGAGGGGTGTGATCACAAACTACGACACAGATACTACATTGTTACCTGGTATGCAGTGAGCAGAGTAGACAATGCAATGCCATGTTATCGTACCTGGTACGACAGGCACGGCATACCCTTTCTAGCATGCGTTGAACGGGAGTAAAATAGGAAGGAACGAAGGAAAGATTATCGGAAAAAAACAAAACGGTGTCGTGCCCCGCCGAAGGGGATGTGACAGACAGAGTATGACTAGCAACCAAAGGAAAGAGCAGGCAAACCGGAGCAAACAAAAGCCCCCTCAAGGCGGCCGCAGCAGTTCGGCAGCAGTTCGTGGTACGAGTAGCATAGACAGGTTCTACCTACTAGTCGATCTGGAACCTTGCTACCCTGTCTGCCGTCTCCTTTCTACTTGTCAACCGTGCCCCACCCTAGGAGAGGGCGCGTCAGGCAATACAAAACAAACCAAGCAGCTCGTCATCCACCCACGAAACAATACTTCTTTCATAAGGACAAGGAGGAAAAAATATTGAAAATGGAATAAGAAGTTCACGGAGGGTCAGAGTGCAAAAAGAAGACGAAATAAATAAAGATCATGCTCGAAGCAACTGCAGCAGTTGGTGGTACGAGTGGCGTAGACATGTTCCACCTACTACTTGCAGTCGGCTTGGTGCCGTGCTACCCTGTTGTCATCTCCTACTTTCGTCCACCGCGGTTTCCCTCTACCCCTCCTGCCCCCATCCCCTTGGTCGGGTTCCGCTCTACTTCTCCTGCTGTCCCCCCTCCCCCCATTCCCTTGGGCACCACCCACAACGGATGCGCGGTACTGCCTATTTAGCTTTGCCTCATCCTCGTGTCATTTGACAGTAAACCGTTTGGCTGCCTCTAGGACTCCCCGGTGACACCAACCCGCCTTTTTTGCTGCAGTGGACCATGGTGCGGTCTCGATTCTAGACACCAAGGGGGAATGTTTCGTTCATCCCTCGGTGGCTCGGAAGTCCTTGAGGTCTGCGAACATGCATCTTTGCCAAATCTTGAAACTATCCGCCAGGTATCGGGTTCTTCCCACCAGTCATCGTTTCGAACATTACCCGACTGGATAATCGCTCCTTGTTTTACCACGCCACGGCCTCCGCAAAAAAAGCCCGTTTACGGATGGTCGTTTCGATTCTCTCGCAGCGTGTCATCTTGAAGGCCTTCGTACACGAGAGGGTGGTGTGGTCGGTACAAACTCGGCACTGGAAGCCAACAACTCGCATGAGGCTTTAGTGGTGAGCCGTTCGGAGCTTGGCGAAGTATTCCGCTCTGAAGATTCACGTGACACACCCGTACAGCAGGATCTCAATTACCTCAGCCTTCAGCATGCGAACTTCATACCAAGTGAGGCGGTCCTATCATACAACTCCGGGTCGAACCGTTTGGAGGCATGTCCGCATGAGACGGATCCGTCGGTCGATTTCGAGCCAGAACTCAGCGTTTTCCAGGGTAATGCCGCCTGGGTACAATAACTGGGTCGTACGTCTATACCTCTGGCCTGCTGCTTCGAGGGCGAGCGGTGTGGCGAGGGTTGTCTGGTCCGGTGTTCGCAGCGGCATCGTCTCTGTC
>JBBMHQ010092340.1:0-10604 GCA_037834295.1 Postelsia palmaeformis | reverse complement strand
CCGCCCTCGGCCATAACAACGTCTCTACTCCGAACAGCATTGGGGAGCTTTCCGTGGACCCCTCGGTGGCTTGAAACTGGTGGTCACATTAATCACATAAATATATCGATACGTACGCATGTAGTCAGATTGGGCCACACACCAAAAACATATAACTTCTGCTGTGTTGTGCTGTGTACCATCTACGGGTTGACATCGAGCACACCCACGAGCAGTCAGTGACCGCCGTGCTGGTTCTTCGGCTTAGAGAGAGAGATATTAATCAGTTCAAGCTATAGATATTATGGTCCAAAAACTATGACACAAAGAAAATAAGATTTACCAGGTAATCTGCAATATCTAGACCCCGGGCAGAGGTGAAGAGAGTCGATATAGGTAGCAATGCCATGCCATCGTACTCGTAGTGCACCAGGTACTGGATGCGGCAAAGACAGCACATACATAAATACACACGTCAGCAGCCAACGACCCGGCTACAGAAAAAAGGAAAACGAAGGAAAATGTGGAGACATGAGGAAAACAGATAAGAACGAAACAAAAACAAAACAATAGGAAAGTGAATAAAAAAAGCGAAAGCACAGAAAAACACCCTCTCCTTACCCGGAAAACCCGTGAAACATGACCAAGACTTGTACCGTTATACAACACGCACAAGAAAGAAAAATCAAAGAGAGGGAGATGATTAGTCCGCGCGTGAGACAAAATGGAGACAAGAAAGGAGGAGAGAAAAGCCCGAGGATATTGAATCGATTGAGCCAAACTATATATATATATATATATATATTTCAAACCCAACTATAATACCCATTCATATATGCGTGAACGAAATAAAAAGCAAACCACAATACAATATTTGTATCGATCACCAATATTCAGAACAAACAGAATTCCAGGCAGACCACAAACAAGACCCGATGCAGCAGCCGACATTTGTTCCACATGCAACTCGGAAAATAACAAAATAAAAGTACTTAGATAGCCCATGGACCAGTTCATGGTCCAACCCGCACCCTAACCATGATATACATGGTCAACCATGGAACAACTCATGGACACCCGCCATCGTAGTTGACGAATAGTTCATGGATGAACCCACGACGTACACCAGAGTTTACCACGGCGTACGTGATGGTTCACCCCGCGGGCTGATCCTTGCATGCCGATGCCATCGGACCATGGAACATACTCCGGCATGCCGCATGATTAGGGTCATGATTAGGGCATGGATTTTTCCTTGGAACGCCCCATGGGACGAATCATTTATGTATAAATCTGTGGATTACACCATGGTATGCACCGTGGGGAACATCATGAAGTGTTCCGTTCCGGGAGCTACTCCGCGGTGTACATACATCATGGTGTAGGCCATGATGTCAGGGCATTTCGCATGCATGTATGATGTGGTGAAAAGTCGACGGGCTCGTCCTGGAACACCCTACTCTATCAACGGTCCACGAAATGTGGCACAGGGCGACTAAAGATGCACGGCCTGGTGTGTCCATGGAAAACCCACGGGACCGTGCATCGGCGGTCCCACGAACGTCGCCATGGCATTGATCATACGCCATGGCATACTCCCTGGATATTTTTGTTGATAGGGGTTAGCCATGTTACATGCGTCAGGGGCAAAACACGGGCAATGTCTTGACACTTCCCGTGAAACATGGCATGGATGACTAATTTCTTGTGGATCGACCCATACGGACGAAATATCGCCGCTGGTATCGTCAGGCATCTTGGAACAAATCGTGGCGTGATCCACGGTGTACCATGGACCGGGTCGCGTGAATGCTTTAGAATGTCCCACGGTAGAAACCGTGGACCCATGGGTTGTCCCATGATCCATTTCATGGGGGGCGTTTATATCACGGGTTGTACCATGGAACATACCATGGTCCACTATGGTTATGTCAGCGGTGTGGCCCATGATCTATATAACTCAATGCTTAGGTGCTCTACATAGTTGGACATCCCATGGGGCACACGCATGGACCCGACCATGGTCATCCATCGATATAGTACACGGTGCGACGCATGGAAATGTACGTGCCGGAAGGAAAGCAAGGGAAACCGATGCAGAAAATCATGGTATCTTTATTTTCCTTACGCCTGATGCGAGTTTCAACTTACACCGCGCTAGAAATATAAACAAATAACCAGTTTCAAAATTGTGTCTCGTTACGGTTTGAACAAGTTTCAAAATTGTGCCTCGTTACGGTTTGACTTTCAATGCAACAATGCTGTATCGTTTTTAAAGGTGGCCTGGTATCGTTTTTCCCGCCCGATAATTTAAAACAAAAAACAAAAACTACGTTAGCTGCGAGGTTAAAGATTCCGTCGAAACTCATATTTGCAAGCTGTACGTAGTTGATTCTTCGATCGCGACTGCGACGTGTGTACGGTGGGGTGGTGAGATCATGGGGTGGTGGGATGATGGGACGGTGGAGGGTGCATCGGTTAGTGGGTTGACGGGATCATGGGACAGTGAGATGACGGGTTTATGAGATGGAAGGGTAGCCGGGTACATGGGTTGGTCGACTCCAAATACTATGGGTTGGAAGCGTTATAGGTGTATCATAACTCCTGATTCACTGGTCGACAACATCCGATTGTTACTGTACAAAACGAAGCCGCTATCTGCGGATACTGCTAAGTCACAGCAATACCCCCCCACCATGTATGGCATGATAACCCTCGACATCAAAAACTCAAAAGCCTCCCTAGACTGGGGTAAAAAACCAAGGGAAACCAAAAATATAGCGTACGCACGAATCGAACTCCAACCGGTACCTGCTCCGCGCTTACCACCAATCTCCCTCCACCTGCTGCCGTTCCCCAAGCCTTCTCTCCGTACACGTTCACTGTCACAGTTAGTTCATCACTCTCAGATAGATCATCTGCAGAGAATTCATGATCTAGATAATCTAGTCCCTCTCCTGCCGTCGCGAGGGCTTGTGCAGGATCTGCATAGCAGGACAGATCGAACCCAGGGCACAATGTTCGAGCTCATACGAGAGCGAGAATAGCTCTGCCTTGAAAATGTTCCACCATAGAGTTTTATCCCAATTTCCCAGAGACTGCTCACTTGAGGAGCTCCACACCCCACCGAAGGCTGGCTTCCGCCAAAATTTAATTGCCTTCCGATGATCAATCCCATGGCCCAAGTACACAATTGCGTCATTTTTCGGGACAAGATTGGCATTCTGACAATTTTGGCTTAAGGAGCCCCGTCATTCAGAAACCATCGGAGCGGAAATGCCCTACCTCTGTCGTAGAACGCGTCCCTAAAAAAACATCCGAATCATACAGCGGTAGTCGATGCTCGAGGTGGTGGGATTGTTGCGCGCGTTCGGCGGAATGCGTCGGGTTGCAATGAGTTTGTTTGTTTAAGTCGTTCTTCTCCTGTCTAATATTAAGAGTGCTTTCGAGGCGTTCTACGGTAGAGGTTCTTCCTAAACGTTCTGAGGCTCCTCACTCAAGGAGCTTCAAAACTCACCCGAAACTTGAACAACAAATCAAATTGCATACAGATGAATGATTCCATGGTCCCAGTATACAAAAACGTCATTTTCCGAAACGAGACTAGCATTCCGACGGTTTTGGATTAAGGAGCCCCGTCATTCAGAATTCAGAAAAAAAGAATAGATGAAATGTGATACCTCTATCGTAGAACGCGTCTTTCATATTTTACGATGTCAGTTCCATCAAGGGGCCGTATTGGAGTCAAGAACTTTGCCACAGCAGAAGCCAGTAGCCTGCGGATCCCCTGCCGTCTGTAGCCAGTGCTCAAAACAACTGAGTGGTATAGAACCATGATCATTGCTTACCGCTGTGTACAAAGATACCAGTACACACACGTAGTCAGCGCTCAACAGTAGAGTTGAGGACTGTCGAGGCGTGGACACTGCGTAGTCATCGTGATGAAGGGAAAAATTAAC
This sequence comes from Postelsia palmaeformis, assembly GCA_037834295.1. Classification (NCBI taxonomy): domain Eukaryota; class Phaeophyceae; order Laminariales; family Laminariaceae; genus Postelsia; species Postelsia palmaeformis. The sequence continues at coordinate 6,666 of JBBMHQ010092340.1, read as the reverse complement.
TATATCTGCTATTCCCGCTGGAGTAGTAATAGTAGTATGTTTTTTTTCCATATCACCCCGGACCGATCTATCCCATTTCCACTTCATGGGCGTTCCTACTTGCGCCTTCCTTCTTTGGCAAACCCTCGTCTGCCTTACTCCTCGTCAATGTTCCACCCTCACATCACTAGTAGCTGTGCCCCGGTTTTATTATTTTGTGCCCTAGCTGCCTGGCGGTCACTGAGTGCCAGCTCCTTACTGAGCACTGACCACAGACGGCAATTTTACCGATTAACAACTATGTTACTGGCAACAGGTATTGGCTCGTGCTCCGCGCTCGCGCGTCCCATTATACTTCAACCGGCTGTGTCTTCGATATAGGCTCATAGGCCCCGCTTTAAACCCCCTCCGTCCGTGTTTTTACGTGCCCCCCTCCCGCTGGCGATGTCCTCGCACCATACGTTGTGGTCGTGTTCCGCAGATGCGATGGACGAAGATAAAAACATCGGGCTCCCGCACATGCCATATGACGACGGGATCGGGGCCATGACCCCCAAGATAAAGAAGACGACGACAGTGAAGTCCATCGACGGGCTTGAAGGTAACACCGTCAACCTGTCAAGGGCACACCAATACATCACAGACTGCGGCAGTTGGAAAGCTATTATGTGTTCGTCGGGTTCCCATACCTTGAGGAGCACGGGTATACGTGTGATGTAGGTTAAGACACTATGAAGATGCCCCCCAAGATGGCAAGAGCGGTTGCAATGAGGAGCGTGACAGGCACCTTGAAGTCCTGCTGTAGCCGCATTAAGCTACTCTGCTGGCGGTTCTTTTATATTTACTGTGTTCCAGTCATAATCTTTAGATCGCTTTCACTGTCAAGCGATGCGTGTCAGCGCAAACAACTATGGTGGCTGGATTGGTAGGGGTGGGTAGGTGTGAGTTGGTGGGTAAGTGGGTGTTGCTAAGTGCTTCGGTTGGTGCGCAGGGTGGTTGGTCCAGCCGCCACGAAAACCACCCACCACCAACGGGTCATTGTCAAGCGATACGCGTCAGCGCAGAATCCTTGTATGGCGGGTGGGTGGGTGGATGGGTGGGTGGGCGGGAGGGCGGGGGGGCAGGGAGCGGGGTTTACGGGTGATATCGGTTGATGTCTTTAACCACATCACCAAGTGAAAAACGATAACATTACCAACACCGCGAGAGCAAGAAAAAATTCAACCACAAACGCGCCGAGTGAACAAAATCACATCAACAAGTGAAAAACACGACTGCATATCACGAAGGGCACATTGAACAGGACCTAAGGTACACACAAACACCTATATATGTCGTAGCTTTTATTTACAATATTTGGTCCTTTTCACTATGATCCCCCGTCATCATACCGACATCCTAACTGCAAAAAATAATAGTTCAAGCACAACCACACTTGGTGAACGAAAATCTACAACAGCATGCAACAATTGTCGGGGGTGCGGAGTGAAATGATCAACACACAACAAGAACTCCAAGTACGTACGAACAAAAGTCTTAAACTGCAAACAGATACGTAGCCACACAACACCAAAGGCTGAACCCGTAATAAAACTGTGAGGGGGGCGGTGTACTCGATATCATGCATGGCCGTAGTCGTATGGCCACAGACCCTGGCACCCCTATAATGCCGGAACGGAGCACTTCGAGTTTCCCCGACCAGGCAGCCGTTACTTTTACCGAGCGCTACTCGACGTGATGTGTTCGGCGAGTCGCATGAAGGGTGAGAGCTGCATCCTACGAGGAACCGCTCGTGTAGCGGTCTTGAACATGGATGGCAGCGTCAATGAGTTACATCATTTTCCGGTGTAGCCGCTTCCAGACACAGCAATAAAGCTACTTTGTTTCTGCCTTGTGGGTGCCATACCATAACACTAAAAGGTGCGCCCATCCCCCTTGTGCGGAGTACATATTCTTCGCCCCGCACATACCAGGTATGATGTATGCCTCGATCACCAGCTGTGGGGGGGGGGGGAAAATACATCGACCAATATCTTCTTCAGGAGTTATTTCACACCAGCTCGAAACGAACGAAAGCTCATTGCTGCTGTACACCAGTACCAGCTGTTCGCAGCCGTATTATACAGCAGTATTACCGAGGACCATTGTAAATAGGACCTATGTACACAAATACCTATACACTTTCCTTTTTTTACTACTCATAGTTGGGCCTATTGACTATGATTCCCCGTAATAGTATATGCTATTGTATTAGTTCCAGGCGCTACGGGATCTCGTCAGGTGGATATCGACCACCTTGGTCGTGAACATGCGTGCGTATCTGCGGGGTCCCCGCTTCTCTGATTCGAAGCCAATACATTCATGTCAAACCCGTGCACCGTGTGCTGCTAGGGAAGTGTTGATCAAGACTACGTAGGCGAGATTTAAATACCGACGACGGGGACGTTTACCAGGCACTCCCGGGCTTGACGCCTGGCTTTTCGAATTTCCCCGTCGCAGCCTTCGTGTGTCCGGGCATCGAGACCCAGATTGAGCCGTTCTGAAACACTCCTACGAGTATATGCAGTCTGCACAATATCATATTTCTGACAACTGGCTACCTCATACACGGAAATAAAATTCTTCGTTCAGCTCCGATTTAATCCCGTGCGCCTTCCCACCCCCGCTCACCCTCATGATCAACGTTACATCCACGCAGCCGATACTGTTATCGCTCATTCACGGGAATCAACAGGGGGGGCTGCCGCAGCAGTCGCGTCTACTAACCAGGTGGCGTACAGCGAGCTCTACCTCGCGGCGCTTCGAGTCTTCTTGAACGACCACTGCGGCATCGGGAGCACAACATCCCGACGGTTGGCGTCAGCGAAGAGCCTGAGCGCAGCCTCATTACAGTCATGCGAAGAATGTCGAGAGGCGATCGCTTTCCACATTCGAGTGGAAAATGACACCCCGCGTAGCCTGTGGGCGCCGAGGACAAGGGGCGACAACGGGGAGTCGCCAGCTAAGCCCTCCCGTGTAGGATTTGGCGTGGGTCGTCACTGCGAGCCTGCGCGTTGTGAGCTAACGGCATCTAGGCTCGAACGCGAGATTTCTGAGCTCGAATGCCCCCCACGCAAAGTCGAGCGCGTGCCGTGCGTGAAGGCGACGAAGGTCACCTGGGAAAAGCCGTCCGCCCAAGAGCTGCGCTGCCTTCCTCGCGAGGAACAGGAATGCAGCACAAGCGGCTTCCCTTTGCTGCTCGAGGTAAAATACGTTGTGTTTGGGGACGCGTTCAACGGACCCGTCGACAATATCGCGTGGCCGAGGGGGCTTGAACGGATCACCTTTGGGTCGGCATTTAACCAACCTTTGCAAAAGGTAGCCTGGCCGCCTAGGCTGAAGGAACTCACCTTCGGGAAGGCGTTCAACAAGGCTCTGGGGGGAGTCAACTGGCCGAATGGGCTTGAGCGCCTGACATTCGGACACGGCTTCGCCCAGCCGTGCGCGGACATCGCCTGGCCCGCACGCCTCTCAGAGATAACGTTTGGCCACGAGTACAACCACCCGATACAGCTAGTGCGTTGGCCGCCGTCTCTGACGCGCCTATGTTTTGGATACAAATTCGACCAGCCGGTGCAGGAGGGCGACGGCGGCGGCGGCGGAATATACTGGCCGGTTCCGTTGAAGGTGCTGAGCTTCGGGTGGAAGTTCAACCACTGCTTGAGGGGCGTCGCGCTCCCGAGAGGCCTGGAAGTGCTCACGATCGCCGGGGTCTTCGACAGGCCCATCAACGAGGTACAGCTGCCGCAAGGGTTGAAGAAGCTGGTGCTGGGTGGACACTTCAACCAATGCCTTGAGTTCGTTCGGTGGCCGGCCAGCCTCGAACAGCTCGCCCTCGGCTGGGCGTTCGACCAGCCGCTCCTTGGCGTGCAGTGGCCGCTGACCCTGACCAGGCTGACCTTGGGATACCGGTTTAATCAGTCGCGGCGGTACGTGAATTGGCCGGGGGCGCTCGAGGAGCTAGAGCTGGGTGTCTTCTCTCGGCTGTCGCTGGAAGGGATGGTTTGGCCTTTGTCTCTGAAGAAGTTAATAGTCAGCCGCGCATTCGATACCACAGGTTTAGTCTTGCCCGAGGGTGCCCGCGTGTGCCGCCGCGGCCAATCCTCGTGCCACGAAGCGCAGCGCGTTGCCAGACATTGACGCCTTGATTTCGTTGGAACACGGCTCCTGCGACATAGGGGTGCGTACGTAGCACTTCACAGGGGGGCCGGGACCCCTCCCTTTTCCCCCCGCTTGCATGAGGTGGGCACGTAAATATCCATGCGGAGACGCCGGAGCGCACGTTTGGGCGTGCCGAAATTGAGAGTCGCTCGACACCTTGGGGGCTCACTTTTTTATGCAGCGTCTGCACTGTGAAATAATTTCGCCCACAGTTTACAAAGAGAACGTCCCGGTCACCCGTGGTTTGGACCAAACCATGGGTGACTGGATGGCTGACGGCCCTCCTTATCCTTGGAACTCCCGATTACCGTTGCATTTCTATTTTTGTGTTGTCGAAGATTTCCCGTTGCATAACCATGGGCGTGCCGAATAGAGAGTTGCTCAACACCTTGGGGGCTTACTATCTTGTGCAACGTCTGCACAGTGAAAGTCTTTCGCCCACATTTTGCAAAGGGGACGTCCTCGTCACCCGTGGTTTAGACCAAACCATGAGTGGCTGAATGGCTGACGGCCCCCCTTGACCCTGGACCACCCGATTACCGTTGAACTTCTGTATCGTTTTATTGAAGATTTCCCGTTGCATAACCACTTAGGCCATAAAAATTGCTGGCCGGTGTCAAGCGTTCATATTTGCGCAAACTAGGAAGACAATCAATTCGCAGAATGGCAATATGATGAACATTCCTTTTCTCATATCGTGACGGGCGAGATTCCACGTGGCTCTCTCTCTCTCTTTTTCTGGACGTGTGATGCTGAGTTGCAGCAGAAGAGAAGGGCAGCAGCGCGCTCATTCGTTCGTGCTCCAAGCCTTGCGTGCACAGCTGACGGCGCTAGTCTAGCAGAGAAAAGTTACACAAGGGAATGACACGACTCTTGCTTTCTCCTGTTGGTAGGTCTACTCTTTGAGTAGAAGTGAGGGGTACTATACTGATAGACTCAGCTTTATTGGTGAAGTGTCACATTTATCTCCTCAAGTTAGGAGCATACAATAATAAAATCAAGACTTTTGGGGCAGACGCGCGGAATAGTTTATTAGCAAAGTATCACATCTATCTCTTCAAGTTAGGAGCCTGCAAAAATGAAAGCAAGACTTTTGGCCTAGACGCGCAGAATTTTCCAGATGCCACCCCCATATCATGGCACCAAACGTTTTGGAGCACACTGGAGATGGCAGCTAAAGGTACTGGAGCTGAGAGAAGTTTGGATATTTGGATCCCCCCAGTAGCACACTATGGCTATCGGTGGATCGTTTCACACCTTGACAATATCATTGATTCCAACTCGATGATCTAAATTTTTCTGGGAAAATACTCGTAGATGCCTGGCCTGTGAATTCTGAATAACGATGCCAGGTGGGAGCCGTGAAATGTGTATGATTTAGGACACACATGCTTGATTGGATCTGGAATACGCAGACCCGGTACACCACCCCAGAACGATGAGCTAGGATCTACAGCAGATGACGCACTGAAGGTCGTGGTCCGCCCGACGTGCGTGGGTCGTTAAAGAGGGGTGTGGGTCGTTTGAGAAAACAAGGCATGCACTCGTAGGTTCTGCGCCAGCACAGGCATAGTCTGGAGTTTTTTTCTACACCAGAGGTTCTAGCCGACCTGGCTGGCAGGGAGTTGGTTGACCTCTGCACGCCACAGACAGATCGCATCGTATATATCCCAACCTGCCGTTAGGATATACGAATTAAAAAAAATCCTCACCTACCTGCCGTTAGGATATTCGGGGCGGAATCTGTTTATAGTACAGATCCAATCCAGGACACATTTCCTAGACCATATCGCAGGTTGTAGGGCTGGCTCCCAACCGGAAACACAAACTAGATCGTGTGCGGATCAACAATCTAGCTCCCCTAAAAATCCCCAGGTCATCGAGTTGGAGAATTAACGACCTGGTCGAGGTGCGAACCCGTGAAATGCTTGTTTTCATTTCTTGATGTACAGCATGAAACGTCTCCCTCCCTGCGAGCAGATGACAAGGTGCTGCTGTTTGTGCCAGCAATGATTGGTCTGATCGGCCACTCTCTGTCGAAAAGCCGGTTTTTGAATCGGTGGGAAACTGCTTTCGGCCGCGAAGTACCTCCCGTCCTGTAAGGGTCGTTCTTATGGAGAAACTTTCATCAACTTTCTTATTCCAAAAAAAAGGGAAATCAAGAATAAACAACATTTTTTGAAAATTTGGATTTTTTACAGAAAAATAATTATTTGGAAGGCTCCTCATTCCAATAGCTGGGTATGTTTTTCGGAAAATTTGGAAGTCCTGAAAATTGCTCAAAATTTGTTTTTGGAATTTTTGGGAAAATGTCGCTCGACAAGAATGACCCCAAGTAGATCGTGAAGTTTGGCGACTGAAGCGACTGCAGTGTCGCAGTGGTGTCACCGATGGCGCAGTTTCCGAACAGGCTTCGCGATTTTCTTTATGTCGACGCTATGTATTTACTCTGGGGTGCCCATGTACCGTAAGTAGTAGTGTTCGTCA
>JBBMHQ010092329.1:0-10605 GCA_037834295.1 Postelsia palmaeformis | reverse complement strand
AGGAGGTTTCTCAACGTCTCACGGCTCGGTCCGGATCACCCTGGCCTGACCCGATCCGACCCGACCCGACGCGACCCGACCCGACCCGACCAGACCCTACCCGACCCGACCCTACCCGACCCGACCCGACCCGACCCGACCCGACCCGACGCGACCCGACCCGACCCGACCCGACGCGACCTGACCAGACACGACCCGACCCGACCAGACCCGACCCGACCCGACGCGGCCCGTGAGGTTTGGCCTGACGCGCGAAGAGTCCTGGAAAAAACTCACCTCTTCTATCGCCCCCTCGCTGTCTCCGGCGCGGACGGATATCAAGGTAGCTCCGTACGTGGTGAGGCTGACGCCGAACCCTTCCGCGGTATCCAAGTCGATACGATGGATCTTTACGCAACGTGTGTATGCGCATCGCGAGGTTAGCGCGAAACAAGCGGCGGCTGTTAGAGCCTATCAAATTGAGACGAATACAGTCAGAAGATTAGCACAATCAAATCATTGAGCCCACCCCCCCCCCCCCCTAAATGGCCCCGTCTAAGGGTACCGGAAAAAAACACAAGCCGTGCACACTCAGCTTATCCGGTCAAGTCGGACCACCATGAGCCATGCCAGTTGGTGGACATTTCGCTCGCACACACCCCACTGCTGCAGTATGAGCGGTGAGCAGAGGGTCGGTCCGTGTAGTAAGCCCCGTTTAAGTCTTTGTACTACTAGTCAAACGGACTTGAAATCTCTGGACAGAGGGGTACGCGGCAAAAAAATAGGTGTTCGAGAGGCAGCGGTTGCCGCGACGTGGATGTTGGAGCTGGCCGACAGCGAACGAAGCACAGCACACGCGGCCGGTCGTCGGCCGTATTCTTAGTCAACTTCTCGGTGAGACAGCGCGGCTCCAGGGATCAAATCAAAGCCGAGACACTTGCGCTCGCGAAAAACCTCATTCCACGTATGGAATACCAGGTCACTTGGTAGGTAGCGAATTCGTTGCTTACAGAGCTGTGACAATTCATAGACCCCTAGGGAAAAGAGCTACCAGTACACAATAACCCACACAACCAGTAGAACGTGCGAACGGAGGAGCATCACACCAGCCGTGCAAGTAGGACTTTTGATATTGTTTCCCTATCTCATACCTAGCAGCCTACGTATGATTTTTCAGTTCATAACGGGGAGAGGGCGGAGAAAGGAGGGAAAGTCCGGCGACATCCATTCCCGAACGATTGGAGCCGGGCTCAGGCTACTGACATACGCCCTCGTACGGTGTGCACCGGGTACTTGGTATCTATCTTACGAGTCTAGGCTTCCCCCGCCCCCTAAGTGTGAGTACTGATGAGGCGCCAACCGTCCCTGCGAAGACAAAATACGGGGACATCCACAGCAGCAGGGGTCGTCACCTCTTGCCCTTCCACGGCGCCCCAGACCCTACTCGAAGCCGACAGCCCACGGTCTCGAAACCTGAAATCATCTTCTTGTCCAGCCATAGCCACAGCCAAAGAAGAGTCCCCTTTCAGAAAACGCCTCCCCCCTTTGAGGTTGAAGGCGAAGAAGGTGCTCTGGGTGCGTGCCTGTGACAAGACGGCACGTCCCTGTGCCACGAAGGCGTTTTGATGGAAAGAGAGTCGGGGGGTACTGCTCACGATGCGATTTGCACGCACCATATATAGTAGTGGTCTATCCGTAGTAAAGGCGTCTGCAGGGGATGCCACTTTATAGAGCCACAGTCACAAGCTACTTGAAAATTCAATGGTTTGTCCCCAGAGAGGGGGGGGGGGGGTGTGTGTCAGCGGTGAGCGACAGCAATGAAGAATTTGTGAGCCGATAATTTCAGGCCAATATTGGACGAAGATTAGAAAGTGGCAACATTCAACCCGAAATTAGGGTAGGATACACCCTCCTGCCTGGCGCGAGAATTTAAGCCCTGGCCGAAATCAGACGTCCTTAACTGACGTCGCATAACGCTGTAGTGGGTCTATATCTCAGGCCGGCCTTTTTCTCGAGCCGGAATGAGCACAGAAGGAGTAGCGCCTTGGTAGTCATGGTTGCCGGAACAGTGCCCGTATTTTCGGCTGGGACTGTTTTTCTTGTTTGATTTTTATACATGTCGAAGCCTACCTCGTACCTGGCAAGTGTATTCCCCAATCCGGAGTATTGGCGGTTGCTGTCGCAGTGCCGGTTCTTCAGGCTGGCACATACGGGCACTGCTATTGAGGGGGCTACTATACTGCACCCCTTGCATCTCGCTAGCTCTCAATATTCCCGAGCCCAGCAATATGGTCTCTCGTGAAACGGTGTAAAGGCAGGTATACATTTCCGATCGTGTGCGTATCGTCTATTGATAGCTCATAGCTGTCTTATATCGTCGCCTCCCCCCATGCACATGCACAGGCCAAGTCCAGGCTCGTCCCGTGACTCCGACAGGCCGATGTATCGGGGGTTCTGCGGCAGTACCGAATACGGTACTGAAGACCTCGTCGCCTTCGGGGTGCCACTCAGACCGAGACCGTTGCGACTTGCCAACACGAGAGCCGTCACCCCTTGCTGGGTAAATGAACATCGCACAGCGACTGGTTCGCGGACACAGCTACAGGCAGTACTAGTTCGGGGAACGATAGTAAAAAGGACCCACCTATAGTGCACACAAAAACCTATACCAAGGTATTCTATATTTCTCTACTGACAATATTTGGTCCTTTTTACCATGGTCCCCCGTACCAACACTACTGCTGCTGTAGCTTTTGCCACCAACAATTTGTCCTGGCCGCTTGAGGAATGCGCTCCCGCGTTCTGGCGACAAAATACTCGGAAATATCGAGAGCAAAACTTGATAAGAAATAGACTACGTACGTGTGTGATACCTACAGCAGGTAAAGCGCGGGACAGCAAAAGGACAAACCCAGCTTTTTTGACAAGATACACACCAGCGGTGGCCCGTTGCAGGTGCAAAAAGTCGACAATTGTGGCGGCCCATGTACGAACAGGAAGGGGGGCGCCTAGCGACAGGTGGCTGTCGATTGCCTGCTGCCGGAAATATTGTCGACGGCCGCAAGCCTGCTGTTGGAATGCCGCTATTCTTGTAAGCCGAAAATATGACGGGGGACCATATCGGTATTAAATTCCAACTACAGCAGTACGGTGCACACAAAAACCCGTTTATTTCGCTTTTTTTACTAACAATATTTGGTCCTACTCACTATGGCCGCCCATAGTAGAATATTGCCGAACAGCAGCTGTTATTGAAGACCAGAAGATTGGCCGCCCGGTACATTCCGTCGAGAAGTCCAGAAGAGACAGTAGGTCCCGGAACATCATCAAGGATAGGTTGTGCGGGCCATAGAAGATGCACAATATGTGTAAGTGCACCAGGTACTGGTAACTATTATTGATATTAATAGAGATACACGATACGTGCCAATGCACCGCATGATTATTTTGATATTAATACCAGGCACAATACTGGGTAGGGAATTGTTCTGCTTGCTTCAGACGTACCAAACTCGAAACTGCTCACACATGAGAGCTCGACGGGCACACACCAGTCTACTGCTGTAGTCACGGCAGGGATCGCGGAGACCTTTCTTAGCTTTGCGGGGTTCAGGAGAGCAGAGAGCTACGACAGCAGCAGTGCAGCATAACTTCTGATTCGCACGATGTACATATAATACCTGGTATCTTGTACGTACAGCAGTAGGCAGGCACAATACCATTGAAGTTGTTCACACGCATTGACGTGTGTGGGACTGGATACTGGCGCTGCATGCACTCAGGATTTTCGGACACAATCATATTATTAATCGGAGTACTACCAGTCTTATACTGATACTTCGCCAGGGTACTGGTAGAATGCCCAGTACCCAGTATACTGTCAAGACCTACCAGTATGTCAAGCTACCAAGGCGAGCGCTTGTGATACCGGTGATATAGTACTCGTAAGGCAGGAAGAGTGTGACGTGGGGCGACATGCCTCAGACACCCCAAAGGTTGCCTGCAGCTGCACGTTTTGCGTTATTCTGGTTACCCCACGCTTTAGGCGACGACAACAAGCCTACCGGTACACCTGGTTATACCTGAACTGCGAACAGCAGCACAGCAGCAGGCAGAAAACTGCTGTGTTGTCTGGAAGTGTACTCGACGATCGCATCATACCTCGGAAGGGGGGAAGACCTTCGGACATAAAGCAAGGCCGAATGCGGGTGAGTGGAGTGCTCCGTAGCTTTTCAAAATCATGAAGCTCGAACAAAGCCGCGAGGTGAGCCCCGACGCTTCCGAACCCGAGCCGCTACTTTTCCATTCTCTGTCTCGAGGCTATCAGGGAAACCACCCTGCACGCGACACGGGACTGTCAGACGGAAAATCCGAAAACTCAAAGTACAGCAGCAGTACTGAGTACTGAGTACTGAGTACTGAGTCCTAGTCACTGAGTACCGAGTCTGGGTGGGTACTGAGTGCTGACTTCTGAGTACTGACTATTTTACACTGGTACCAAGTTTGATAGGTGACCGGGTAACCTCCTCGGGTATATTCGTGTACGCTAGGGCTTGCAATCCGCGGGGCATACTAACATGGACACACTCTGTGTTTTTTTGCTGCACAAGTAGGTATTATCCACCACCACCCTCACACGACTGACTGTAACATTCTAAAGTACATGGCATTGATTGTAGAGTAAGGACACTGACTGGATGTTGTACGAGTATATACTCAAAAGCGGCGGCGCAGCACGGATGCAACTTTCTGGACTTTGGCAATGCCCGCAGCATAGGCGCGGTAGGTCCCGGCAGTCAAATGTTGTACGACGTACATCCCTCCCGCGCAGCCGAAGAAGGCGGGCCGAGGTCCGCCACGAACATACCGAGCGTTCGGGCTATCGCCAGTGGGGTAGAATAGTAGCGACGAAGAGAACGGTGCGATCGAGCGAGCGAAAGCGCGAGCGAACGTGAAACGATTTTAAACAAAAAGACTGCCTTCCACAGAGCGACGGCGGGAACGGACAGCTGACTGGTGCGTATTACCAGTCCTCCGTATAGTACCTGGTATTTATAGCTGGTATTAATAGTTTGGGTATGGACCTTGCGGTGAGTAGATAAACTGTGGGTCACTGCTGCGGTGCTTTTTTGGTACTGCCCAGGTCATCGCCCCTTCTGGGACTGAACCATTGTGGGGCCGGTAACTATTAATAATACCTGGTATGCTGCTACACGTTGTCAACGCGATATTTTTGAAGGATATCGCTGCTTAACTGCTGATATCGTGCCTTCAGTTATGGCCCGAGAATTCTGGATTGTTTCTTTACATGTAGACACCCCAGGGTGGGTGGACTACCACCCTATTATCGTATAAAATGCAATAATATGAAAACCAAGTATCATAATACGAACGGCCAACAAGGCAATGTCGTGATTTTGGAGCCGATGATCGACATTTCAAACCTTACACTTTAATTGTACTTCATCGATCGATGTCGGCGTTGGATCTTCATGAACTTTTCATTGATTTCACATCTGGATTTTTCAACAAAAAAACGGCTGAAAAGTTGTTTTGGGCCTTTTCGTGTGTCGGCGCCGACTACTTTAAGACTAAACGACTTGTCTACCCGAATATTGACCCGTTTTTTTTGTTTTGTTTTTTTTATGACTGCAAGATGACTGCGATCACTTGTGATCAGGCGGGAAATATTTGAACAAAGCAATCGTTCCAAGATGATGAACTGGTAATAATAGCGGCTCATTCTTCGTCGAAAGGTTTGTTCTTCCTTTCACGAACTTCGTGTTTACCCCGTTCTTATCCCCCTGCTTCTTCTTTACAAAACCCCCACACATTTTACATCAGGCTAACCCGCTCCTCTCGATTGCGATTTTCAGCGGGGCATCTTACACATCTCACAAAACCCAACAATCACACCGACTTGTTGCAATCTTATTCCCCCCCTCTCTTGAGCGACAGGGTGGGCAGTGGGAGAGTCGATCAACTGTAATATGCACACTGTCGTCCCCTGAGCTACGAGCTCTCACCGGTGCTACGTACACCGACCGTACATGATCGGGGCAGCAGGTCTTGTAGCTCGACGCTCTGATCATCTGCTTGCTGTCCTCTTGTCTATCCCCCATCCCCGCTCTTTCAAATTCCGAAACGCCTTCACAAACTACACATTTCTACGGAAGGTCACATTTTGTTACGGCTCAAGAATTCTGGATTAATTTTTCACATACATGTAGACCCCTGAGCGGACTACCACCCCCTATTGTATAAAATGCAATACTCGTATAAAAATGGTTGTAGTTTAAATCGAGAGTGGAAACGCCTGCGATGTTGAAAAAATGTAGGCCTTTTTTTGTTGGGAAGCTTTTGTGTTTTTTTTCGTGCCAATGTCTGGGGAAATTGAATGCAGAATTTGACCCGCCGGAAATGCAGAAAAAAAACGATCACCTAGTTTGCGAGCGGATGTTTGCCTGAGACTGAAAATTGGCCGCCGCGAAATACTGGCAAAACTAAAAACACGGAGGAAGCCTTATTCGGCGGTTGTATATTGAAGGAAAGAGTTGAGATAAACAGGGATGACTCCCCGCAATATGGCGCGCGCAGATCGCATGGGGATTGTTGACTACTTCGCGCGCGAAACGCTTCGGAATCCGCCATTACCCAGAACATATTTCACCAAACAACACCTACCTACAGCTGTAGGACTGTCGTCTCGCGCGTAATACAGCTGAACCAGCGCGCGAAATATGGCGCCGGTAGTCTGGCGCGGAATATAAGACTATAAGCCCCGCAGGAAGGCGATCGCAATTACACATAAAAATGACGATGATGCAAGGACATGTCATGGCGCGCTTGTTGTGAAATTGCGCTTGTTGTTGTGAGATAACAACCTCCAACATAACGCAGAAGAGAGCTCCACAGAGAGCAAAATACCCACAAGCAAATATGCCAGCAGGTGCCAAAACGGCCCATTTTAAAAATGCATATTCCACGTCTGCTACGAAGAAGGAAGGTCTAGCCCCTAGGCAACATCGAGCGGAACCCGACCCAAAACCTTTCCGCAAGAAAAGCCTACGCCTGGCAAAAACAGAGATTAAAACGCACGCGCACGAAGATAGCTATAACGACAAAAAAAAACGGTCTCTGTCGAGAACGGAAAAAATATCGCCGAAAACAGCATGCGCGAAGGAAAAGTACCGATAATAGTATAATATCGTCATATATACACGCATCAAGTCGGTCGCGGAGGAAAGCACAATAATAGTCAGGGTAACCCGAGTCAACAATGCTCCACAGGAGAAGCTCACGCGTGAGAAAAAACGAGCGAAAGACGCACTACCACCAAGACGACTATAACGACGTAAACAAAACGATATCTAATCTATGTATCGAGAACGAACAACAAATCTCGTAGAAAATACCACCTGGGGGGAAAATAAACGGCCTCGGTGGAGAACGAGCAACCAATCTCGCCGAAAATACCACCTGGGGGAAATAAACGGCCTTTGTAGAGAACGGACAGCAAATCTCGCCGAAAATACCACCTGCGAAGAAAAAATCGTACGACTCAAACTATGCCTGTCTCGGAGGAAAAAGCTAAACGTATCCTCCTGTGCAGCCCACTCAGCAAGCAAGTATGAGGCTCTCGCGACGGAGAATACTAAGCGGCAACTACCGCAGGAAGAGCGCTTTGGAAAAGCTAATACCGCTCGAAGACGAAACGTTTACAAAGGGGCAAGGCGGAGAGAGGCCCCATGGCGACCACAAAGCATGGACAACTGAGGACACAACAGCATGAGGAGCGACAAGTGAATGAAATTCCGGCACAAGAACGCCGGTAACTATCTAACAGATATAGCTGTAAAGACTCTGGGAGAGGAACTTCGACAATATATATATATTTCGATTGACGTGCACCACGCACTCCTACGGTAGGACCTAAACTGGCAGAGGGTGGTCCACGAAAATCTGGCAACCAAACGCGGACAGCTATACAACTCTAACCTACCGAATAGGTGAGTGAAACTCCTAGGCAATGCTTGACAACTGTTGTGTACCAAACACTACTACAGTACAACTACTGCAGGGAAAGCTCAATAAATGAACGCTATGGACAGTGCAAAAGATAAGTGCGTAACGGGAAACTGGACACTACAGACAACCGCACAGACTTAGTAAGAATAACTCCGAGACTAATAATATCGACACTAACTATGTAAACGCGAAACTGGGCACTGCAGACAGCTGCACAGACTTAGTGAGAAACCCCTATTCTATCGACACTATGTATATATTGATTGGCGTCTACAACACATTACCCCTACTGTAGATAGTAGTGTGCAAGAGGGTGGTTCCTAACAGTCTGGCACGAAAGCACGGACAACAGCAACAAAGAAAACAATGCATATCGATTGTTGTCAATAAGACGCTACTACTACAGTAGGGCAAACTCAATCAACAGACGCCATAGACAGTGCGAACGTTAACTGCACAACGCGAAACCGGGAAGTGCAAAGTGCACCCGAGAAGGAAAGTATCGCCGCCGGCGGTCGAACTAAACGCGGCGCAGCTGTGGGGACTGCTGTACAGGCATCGTAAAAATTCCATCAAAATGTGAACTGTTCGTAGAGCAGTGATAATTAAGCCGCTTGCAACTATAATAGCACAACACTAGATAAAGCAGGATCACGACGTACTTGAGCCAATCTGGCGTGAATCACTGAGAAGGTTGTGCACTCGCACAATACAGCTAAGACTGAATGCAAATATGAAAAAGGAAAGGAAGCCAATGGCAATGGGGCAAATTGTTATTACCCACATCCTCGCTGCCCTCTCGGCAGAGGTGGTGGAATAACGTCATAGTACGAAGAAGACAAGAAGCTAGCTACAAATAGAGGAGAACTCGCCGCTATAATTCCAACTTTACCCTTCTCTCGAAAAAAAAAAAGACAAAAAAGGCCGCCCGTCACCAAAAGGTAAGTAAACACTTCACTGCAACAGGGCGACAGGAAACGTCGCCGGTCATGGAAAGGGGACATTTATACCCCACTAAACAGAAAGAAAAGAAGAGGCAAGAAAGTCATCAAGTTCCTCTCGGAATACAGAAGACAACAAAAAAGGCCGCCCGTCACCACAAGGCAAGTAAACACAACATTGCAACAGGACGACACCAAACGCCGCCGGCTATGAGAAGGGGGCATCAATGCTCTACTAACCAGGAAGAAAAGAAGAGGCGAGAAAGTCTTCGTCCCTATCGACAAAATACGTAGACAACGAACGCCAACAACGACCCGTACTCCTCGTTAACAACGTGTTAAACAACAGGCGTGCGAAAAAACGACTTTCAAACTGAGACAAAGTAAGGAAGGGGAAAAAAACGTCTACCGCCCCTACCGCGATACCCGAAGCATCCCCCGCAGCCTTCTGTCGACAAAGCAACGGCCGACGACATGTAAAAACTGGGAAGAAAACCAAAATACGACGGCCGTGTACGACCCCTCTAGGATTCACCGTCATCATAGCTGTCTTCGCCGTGGCCAATGTTACAGAGTAACAGGGATTCAGGGGCCGCAAGGAAGGCGGACATCTCCCACGCTCCAACGGTAGAGAGGGCTTGGGCTGACTTGAAGAAAGGGTCACTCGAAGGGGAACCAGCCGGCGTGAGGGTCGTGTTGATGAAGGCAAGAGCCCCAGGTGAAGGTGGGGGCATAGGTGCGATCACCGACGAAGGGGCAGCGAAATCGTCGGCGGCGCTGCCAGCGACGGTCACCGACGGGGGGGCAGCCCACCCGCCGGTGGCGCCGCCAGCCAGGTTCACTTCCGCAGCTGTCATTGAGGTCATGACGTCCCGGCGGCGAGCGGCGTGCGAACGGGCGCCGTCCGGCGTCAAGTCGGCGAAGAGGGCGTCGAAGAGTTCCCAGGCGAGGCAGGTCGAAGCAGGCGAGGTGTCGAAAAAGACCTGGGAGCGTGACGAGCAGAAACGCAGGATGATACAGGGAAGAAAAAAGGCGAAACAGACGAGGGTGAGGATAAAGTGCAAGCATATATTGATCAACGAAAAATGTGATTTCGGCGGAAAAATGGGGGCGCAATGCGGGCACGAGGCGCACACGTTACCGCGTGCGCAGCAAATCGGGCAAAAGCAACCAGGTTTTAACTCACGTCGTACATGTCTTCACGTGTGGCGAGCAGCGGCGTGATGAAACACGCCCAAAGAATCAAGCAGGTATTAACCGACGTTGCACATGTCTTCACGCGTAGCGAGCAGCGGCGTGATGAAGCACGTCCAAATAGTCAAGCAGGTATTAACTCACGTTGTACATGTCTTCACACGTGGCGAGCAGCGGCGTGATGAGACATGTCCGAAGCGACCTCGCCTTCTCGACTGGGATACCGTAAGCGCTAGTGGGGGAAATCCGGGAGAAGTGAAGAGAGTACTCGCCCGAGACGATGGCAAACAAGAGCACCTGCATCGGCGACATCTTCAGCGGGTAGTACTTTCTCTTGAGCAAGTTCATGATCACCCCCCAAAGAGCCTTCTTCGTGATCTCGACCCTCGCGTCATCACGAATAACTCCGCTGCAAGGACGTAGTGTGCGAGGCGAAAATATGTCGGAGCGGGAGGGGGGGGGG
>JBBMHQ010092318.1:0-10605 GCA_037834295.1 Postelsia palmaeformis | reverse complement strand
GACGAGCACGGGCAGACGTGAGGTAGTCGCTGGCTTGTCGATTCAAGACAGGAATTTGTGCCTTCTTCCTTTCTGCCTCTCGTCTCTACTCAATCCCCGTTGGGACCACGAACGGAGCGCGGGTGGCGAGCTGAGGCGACTTTAGTGGCGAGGGGAGATCTGCTACGAGGACAGGATTCAGCGAGTCTCAGACAAACAACACGGTGTGTTCGGATGTGTAGGGATTGTCGACTGACGACGAGGTGCAATCTAACAATAGGCGAAAAAACGATGTGTGGAGCGGCGATCGCGTCCCAGTACTGGGAGGCGGGTCGTGTAGAGAAAGAAAACAAATCCCGTAAGGGTTAGGGCGAACGTACACACGAGAGCACGAGTATGAAAGCGGTTGTACGGGTGAGAGGCAGAGCGACGCAGGTTTTACTCGTACAAAAGTATGTTTCGAGGTGCATATATGCACAAACAACGAAAACACGCTATCATGCATTCCTGGAGACGATAGGGAGGACTTGCTGTGAAGACGGGCCAGCCAGTTTACGATAAAACATACTACACCTCATACCACCCAGTCGAGCCTGTGGGGAGGTCCCAGCACGCCTGACTTGTTGTACGAATCGCGTACCAGCCAAGTATCAGCCAGTTTATTTATTCGACGAAATATGACAAAATGATGAAATATGCCAGCTGTGAGTTCGACTGATTGGATAGTTGATACTCAGCTTTTCAAGCTGCGTAATAAGTTATGAAACACGTCAGATATAATATTTTGTGTGTGTGTGTCTTCTTCACATCAACGCGTTCTTTCTACCCAACGATATCCAGCACAACCAGTGTCTGTGCCGATTATTCAATGCTAGAAGACATACTTGTACAAGTTCTGTGGTCACAAAGCTACTCGTACACCACAGAGATACTACGTTGTCACATATGCAAGAAAAACCAACAATAGGAGAAACAAACTGTCGTGCTCCCCGCCCGCCCGCAGGCTATGTGATAAGCACTCGAAAAAAACAAAAACTATTAATAGCTGGAAAAAAAGAGGATGGGAGGAAAAAAAACACCACTCTTAATACTTGTATGCAAAGTAGGACACAGAACCAATCGGAGAAAACGAAGGGGAATTGACAAACAGGCAACTGAAGTGAGTTTGACTGATTCAATATTTGATACCTGGTACCTGGTAGCTTGGCGAGCTGCGTAATACGTTTCACCCTCATACGTGTACCGTGTTTCTACTGGATTTTTTAACCTGTAGGATAGGCCGTTCGCTTGTATCCTTTACGTATGTACTTCCTTGTCAAGGATATAGGCCAGTGACTACTAAACCCTGGATGCTACCCGGGTGTTTAGGACGATTTGCACAGTCATACTGCGCACTGATACTATACTATTAATAGTGTAACCCAATGAGAAGGCGTCCGCTGTGAGCACGACCGAATGAATGGTCGGTAGTTGGGCGTTTTGTCCCCTTGGCTGCGAGAACAGGTTTTACTCGTGCGAATGCATGTCCCAAGATGCATGCATGCACGACGAACACATACATGCGATGGAACATTCCTGAACACGGCAGAGAGGACGTGTCGTGAAAGCGACGGGTTGAGCACACGCGCACACGAGAGCAGGTAGGTGTTCTCGCACGAATGCATGTCCCAAGGTGCATGCATGTGTTACAGGTCAGATGGCCGTTTCAGGAATTATGATGACATAGAGGCGTTTTTATATTGTAGCTCCGCTCCAGAAGGAAGGGGTTTTGATCACCCTTCCTTCTCACTTACTTCCTTGACCACCACATCGGTCAAGGGAGAGCAATCTCTCACCATCTAGCCATCTCCAACGGGAGCCTCTTCACTGAAGTATCGCGAGCCCACTCTACTCCCCTGGAGACGTACGAGCGCACCTCTCGACTCGGTCGGACTCCAGTCCTGCTTTGGCTCTGAAGTTGGTCATTATGCCTTGATTCGTTGTTCTCTTATGCGCTATGCCTCACTGGGTTGTAACCTGTGGCCCAAAAAGCCACTGCTACCAACTGCTAGAGAACCATGCATGTGTTGCCTCATGACAATGACATAAGCCCTCAGACCTGGTAGCCTGGATTCGTTTCACGGTGTCCAATCCGATAATCGAACTCAGGTTTCCACAGCCACAATGTGGTGTACTGAACACGGTACTAATCCAGCGAGCGAGCGAGTGTGTCCAGGTGCGCTCGCCTATGACACTCTCAGGCTCGTGTTCCACAAGCCAGCTGTCACGTGCGTCGCTACTGCCGTTGCTTGCCTGCCACGTGCTTGTGTGCTGCCCGTACCACGTTGCGTTGTTACTGCTGTCGTTGCTTGTGCGCTGCCGTCGCCGCTCCGCCCGGCTTCGTTTCTGCTGTTATCTGAAAAAAAACGCATCGCCGCATCCCAACTAACGCACTATCGCAACACACAAGTAGGAAATTGAAGGCTCGTCCTTTTTCAATCATGTACGAGTATACCCTGCATCATTGTACACCAGATACCCAAGCCGCAGCAGTGGTCATGGTACCGCTGCGTTACTGCGACCTTGCTGCTGTACTGCGATTCTTGCTGCTCTATACTCATTCCCTCACAGTCTGCACCTTCTGCTGCTGTACTGCGATTTTTGCTGATCTATGCTAATTTCCTCACAGTCTGCGCCTTCTGCTGCTGTACTGCGATTTTTGAACCTTGCTTCTGGACTGCGATTTTTGCTGATCTATACTGAGTTATTACAGTCTGCGTCTTCTGCTGCTGTGCTGCGTTTTTTCTACTTCGCTGCTGTACTGCGAGTTCTGCTGCTTTCTACTAACTCCCTCACAGTCTGCGCCTTCTGCTGCTGTACTGCGATTTTTGCTGATCTATGCTAATTTTCTCACAGTCGGCGCCTTCTGCTGCTGTACTGCGATTTTTGAACCTTGCTTCCGGACCGCGATTTTTACTGCCCTCTACTAACTTCCTCACACGCCTGCGCCTTCTGATACTGCGTTTATCGCCGTGGGTGTTTGTTTATTGTGTTTGTTAGGATCATTATGTCTTCGGTTCACTTTTCAATCCTTTGCTAGTTTCTTCACCGTTAACGCCCTTCGAGCCTGCCTCTTTCTTGTGTGCGTTACTGTACTACCGCACGTCTGTGTGTCTGATGCTGCGTTTGTACTTTCGCGCGTTTCCCTACACGTTTGCCGCAGTGGTTGTTCTTTTTTGTTGTATTATTATTTTAGAATATGGTGGTCGAGATACTCAGGGTATTGCAGGAAGCTGCGATACAGGTGTATATATGGCCGAGGGGAGATACCTCTCTCTTCCACGACTCAGGGAACGATAATACAACGCAATTCGAAATATTTACCGTAAAAGCGGTGTTACTACCAGCGAGGTTATCACCACCACCAGCAGCAGTAACAAAATGCCATTCAGCGGGTTTCGGCCGACGTTTGTTACGCAGAACAAGTAGAAGTTGGAAAGGATGGGAAAGGTAGTATCAGCCAAGGAGAGGAACGCCCTACATTCAAGCGCAATATCCTTGACTGCGATTCCGTCGAGCGAAATATTCGCGGTTTTGTTTTTTACCGCAGCCAGAGCTGTTGGTCAACAGTGATAACGCGTCGACTTCAGAGGGCATGGGCGTGCTTTGGGCGGTAAAATATGGAAATTTATATGACCGCCCGGGTGTGCGCCTCCGCCTGAAGGCGCGAATGCTGAGACCCAAGGTGATCAAAACGTTGCTTGACGGTTGCGTGACTCGGAGCCCGAGAAAGACTGAATACGGTAAGCGACGGGAGGTCTACGACAAGATGCTCCTCTGATGCACCGGCTGGCAGAAACGAAAGCGCCAAGAACACATTATATCCTATGCTATCAATAGCGCGCTCCTGAGAACAAACTCTGAGATCGTTATGACGACGATACCCAGACGCAGGCCATTGTTCGCGAGCTTTATGATACGCATGGGAGAGGAGCGTCTGCCGAAGAGTTGCTGTTTGGGGAGATGGTCGGGGGTAGGGGCTACTCCGGAGAACAGGAGTGGGACTGGATGAGGTACCTCGAGGAGAGCTTCAAAGAGTTTGGCATCAAGCTCGAAGGGTGGCGCGAGGCAGCACAAAAAGCCGGCAGATGATTCCGACGGGTCAAGAAACGGGCGGAGGTATTCCTGCGGAAATGGCACAATAACGAGAAGTAGGCGTCGACAGAATGGCACAGGATGGCTGCAACCACGACCACAGCTGTTGGCGACAACGCACGTACCCAAAATGGTAGGGAAGAGTGGGGGGGGCGAAAGGGGGACGAAGGAGGAGACGGGGGATGGGGTGGGGAGGGGGGGGGAGGTCCGTCTGCCCCACTGACTGAAGCCTGGGTATGGCCATCATGTTATGATGCGCTCCATCTTCGGGACCCAAGCAAGCAGCATAGTGCCACCCGGGCAACTTCATGTTCTGCGGGCACTAGTTCCGGCTCTCCTGTTGTCTTTCCCCCCCCACCGTTTTTGTCCCTTTTTTGTCCCTTCTTTTCATCTTTCCCGTTCCCCGTTCGTACCTCTTTGTGTTTCTGTTTGTATCTTCCGTTTCGCTTCTTCGCTTCGTTTTTCTTTTGTTTTTCGCTTTGCTTCGTCTTCCTTTTTGTTTCACCCTGCTACTGCTGCATAGACAGCAGTAGTCTCTTTTTTTCTTCTCTTCTCTTCCTGGTGATCTTAATAGCGGAGTACGTGTGTTTTTGTATATCGCTCTAAGCTCTGTTCTACACCTCTCGCGGAGCGTGCGAGGCTGCAATCTGCGAAGAAACATGCGCATTCTCTTGTTGTGTGTTTCCCTTCCCCTCTTGATTTCTTGATTTTTACATTGTTTCCTTGACTGACTTGTACTTTTCCATCTCTCTCCCCTTTTGGATTTGTGATTTATTTTTTCGGATTCGGATTTTGTCGACGTCGAATTGTTACTTTCGTTCTGTATTTTTTTTCTGGGAAGTATGTGGTCTTCTCGGTTTCTGTGGCGACTTGTACAGCGTACCGCACTTGTCTCATACGTACGTGCGCGGACATCACTTTTCAATTTGTATCTGAAGTTTGTATGTGCTTCAGTTAATATTATGGGTACAACTATTCGCGTCTTTTATTTTTACCGAGGTATTTTTACACACAAGAGTTATTGGAGCCTGTCCTGCGAACACGGACTCCATACGAAGTGCATTGTATTGTGGCGATGAGTTGATGTGAGAGCAACATCAACCAAACAAGTATTCAACGAAAAGAAACAGGAGGAGCAGGTGGTGGACGTGAAAGATGAGTGCAGGAAGAAATGAGTTTTTTTCTGCAGCTGGCGCATTTATTTCTTGTTGTGATTGAATGGAACCCGAGAAACTCCAGACCATTTTAGTTCCACTAATTAGCACCCAGGGTAGACTCCATGGAATCAATCGCACCACGTACAATCGATTGTTCTGTCGGGCAAGCTGAATGTAGAACATTTATGTCGGTTGGGGATAGCTGATGTGTGGAGAATTGGATTTCAGTCTCACGGTTTCATACCTGGCTAGGCTTGGATGATAGTAATGGCACGTTCGTTGTTTGAGCTTTTTTTTTTAATCCTTGAATTGATGTTGCGCTTGGCAAATGAATGATAGTGATTTTTCTGTTCGTGTAATAACATCACATACACACCTGCTGTGATTATTTAGTACCAGGTACTTGATATCCGTTGTGGTTGATTTTGTTTGGTGCTTAATGCACAAATAAATAAGCCTGGTCTGTAATACGTACCGGTACGCGCTATCTTTGAATGGAATGCGTGTAGCTTTACACGATATAAACTAATTTTGTATTGAATCCATCAATGCTTCAAGAGTACGAGTAGGTAAAAACTGTGCCTGGTAAACGAGACCCTGTGCGCTGCTCCGAGTGAGGAGGAAAGACAGCAGAAGTATATGCTACGTATAGGGCTGTGAGTTGGTCGGAGTTCTCGCCTAGTTATCAGTTGGCTGGCAAAGCCAGCAGACTAACGGACTTGAGTTGACCTGTTGGCTCGCGCTAGCCAGCCAGCTGCTCGACTACAGTAAAGTCAGATAAACGTAGCGAGCCTAAACGCCCCCTCCTCCGGCCGAGGAGGCCCCGCCGGAGGCGCCTCCGGAGGACAAAAAAACGCTATTTGGCCTCATCTTACACTCAAAAAGTATCAAATAATAAAAAGCCAGTTTTATCTCTGGTTTTGATCGCGAAACAGGTACTTCTTCGAATTCGTCTTAGTATATCAGACTTGACAGGGATGCACTAGGAATATGGACGACGTCGTACCGTTCCCGCTCGG
Organism: Postelsia palmaeformis; assembly: GCA_037834295.1. Classification (NCBI taxonomy): domain Eukaryota; class Phaeophyceae; order Laminariales; family Laminariaceae; genus Postelsia; species Postelsia palmaeformis. Next base: position 4,316 of record JBBMHQ010092318.1, on the reverse strand, counting down.
AGGTCTCTTACCGGTACTCCATTTCGTCGTGACGGCGCTGATGGCGCCGCCGGAGGCTAAGAAATTGCTTTTGGTCCTGGTTTTACACTCACAATGTCTGAAAAATCGGCCAGGCTCTATCATCTCTGGTTTTGATATCGAAACAGGTAGTTATTCAAGATCGTCCTAATTTCCTAGATTTTCTAGGGATGAACCAAAAACACGGGCATGCCGTTCCCGTTTGGCCCGTTTGGAGGTGTGTCATTTTGTCGTGACGGTAATTACGTGCATACTTGTGCAGCACGCAGTAGCACACGGCCAGTAAAATAACACACAAAAAATGAGGTCAGGCTCAGTGCTGCCCGCACCTTCCGCCCTGCCATCATCGTCACCGGCACAGTCGACGGCGATGGGTTGATACGCCATGAGCTGCAGAAGACCTCTCTGGGTGCTCGCAGCGTAGTGGGGTCTCTTTTGAGTCGACGGGAAATACGTACCCCGTACCAAACAAGCTTTTCAGCAAGCAAGCAAACTCAAATATGAAAAGTAGCTGGATAGTGGCACCACCGCAACTAACTATAATCCCTCGCCAACTTATAACTATGGCAATTATTGGCCAGCTATCTCACAGTTCGACCTGCTGCAGCACGACATGCTCGAATATCAACAGAGAGCTTACTATTGTTATACTGAACCAGCAAAAACAAGGGTATCGTGCTCTCACGTGTCCCTGCGGTTTCTATGACATGCTTCCGTTGGGTTCAACCATCTGGGAGCGACAGGACTATCGACAAGATGACCGGAGCCGCGGCCGGGAATCAGACTGGACATCGAAGGTCGCGACGAAGGCATTCGTCTTAGCAAGAAGGGAGATTATTCTCGCGTGTGCGTACGTATGTGCTTCGAGTTGAGAGACCCGTGAAATTGCTTTGATTTCAAAGTTCGCAGTATATCGTAACTGGACGGTAGTACACCCCCCCCCCCCATTATATATATATATATATATTGAGTTGGCGTCGTTCGGCAACGACACTGTAAAACATGCCGCTCACTACTTGAGCAAGACAACCAGCTTTTTTTGTTTTGTTTGGCGGTCACAGACAGCTGGTTGTCTATTTAGACCCTTTGTGCGAGGTATCAATCTTTAATCCGCACAAAGGAATTGATCGTATCGCGTATGTAGTGTTTATGGCAAGGCACTCAAGGGGCAGTTACACAGTGTACTCCCATTGCTGTCTCTGGAATTGCCGACAACGGAAATTAGATCAATTCATTAAGGCTGTTATCCATATGCAAGCCTCACGAGCGATTCTTAGTAAGATGCAGTTCACCCCTTATGCGACTCGCCAGACACCTCACGGCGCTTCGCGCTTATTGCAAACAATGTTCGCCTGGTCGATGAAAACCCGACATGCTCCGTCCCGGCATTGTAGGAATGCCAGGGTCTATGGTCACACGACTACGGCCATGCATGAGATCGATACATATTTTCTATCGAGTACCTTCCCCCCCCCCCCGCGCGCGCGCTCGTGCGTATAGCAATGCTCTGTTGCGCGGAACCGCCGTAACATACATACAGCATAGTACTATATGCGCCCGCACAAAAAGCTCTGCCTCTCGATCCTCGATGACGCATCGTGGGCCCCGACACGTGCATCGATTACATGCGAGCAAGTGCAGTCTGCAGTAGCCGAGAGTACACCCCAGATGTATCACCCCTTTACGCGGCATTGCCTGGTGGCAGTTGGTTGTTAATCGGTGGGCGTGTTCGGGAGTCGGGATACACATATACATACATGTCGCACACCAGCTTCTGCCTCCTCTACAGGTACTACAGTATCCTAAAAAACACCGCGGACGTGTCACCTCACGCGCTAGTTTGGTTGTTCGTGGTGGTCGTGGCGGGTGCGGTCGGCAGCTTCGATACATACATGCGCCCGCACCCCAAAGCTCTACCTATCTATCCTCTATGATGCATCACAGCAGATGAGGACAACTTTATGACTTACGACCAAAAACCAACGTAAAAACAGACCAGGCCACCCCCAGTATGCACCTATCACAGCAGAGCTATGACTTACATTTTGACTTGCAAAATGGCTGTTATTGGTCAACAGTGCAGTTACAACTCCTGACGCGCACAAATATCGTACTGAGCGTGCTACAAGTGCAACAAGCAGGCTGTTGCACATCGTTGCGACCATGCCGCCCAGCAGCGGCAGCAGGCGAGAACATACGCGTGAGGTGGCACACCCGCGGTATACTTTATGGCTTGATGCATGTATCGGAGCCTGTGATGCATCATGGGGGGTGGATAGGTAGAGCTTCGGGGAATATGGTAGCTGTATAGCATTTCCATCTCCGAGTGCGACTATAATTGCCGATGAAGCCTTCTACCATTAAACCTGTGAAGGTGGGCATTGCGACGTAGAGTGCACTGATGGGGCGACCTCAATGGATTCGGCGTTTATTCCCTTGGGTTGTTGAAACAGGGGTTGTCAATTGTTTCGGAGTGGGGGGAAGGGGGCAGAGTGATGTGGTTGATGCTGGTGGTCCTACCATTGGTGTTTGGCTAGTGTTTGCATATAATGACAAAACATTTCACAAATATGTTTTGAGTGACGAGGGGAGACGTGCCAATTTTTTGTGGCATAGTAAAGTTGCAAGCGCCTGAATTGTGGCGGTGCGTTGATCAGGTAGAACGTTTGCTCAGAGGATCAGAATGAGATCATAAGAGATACGGGTACGGAAAGAGATTTTCACGCAAAAACCCAGAAGACGAAAAAGGTGGTTGGTGCGAGTGGATTCGATTGGGATAGTATGCCACGGTCTATTTTGACTTTGACTGGGGAGGCGGCAGATATGAGGAGATTCTCGAATCGATCATGTTGTATGCCAGCTTATGGGCGTACGTAGTATTTTAGCTACATACGCAGACGGGAATAGGTGGGGAGGTTGGACTCGCAACCAGGCCATTGTTGTGTCACTACGAGATTTAGAGGGGATGCAAGATTTGATACCTGGAGAGTACGCAAAGCATTTGGGAAGGATTGGGGGAGCAACGAGACTAGATGCAGAGCGGGTGACGATAATGAAAGTCCAATATCAGGGGAGGTAGAAGAGTGATGATTTCATGATGTATGTATGTAAAAGCGACACGGAAAGAGAAGGATAGAGTTTCACGAGATCTAGATTATAATGCAGTGGCCGCAGGGATTTCAAACAGGACAGGGGACAAAGTGGGGAGGGGGCGGAGTAAGCAAAAATATTAAGGCGGGGTGTAGAAGTGTGGGTGTGGCGAGAGTCAAGGCATGCAGAATGAAGTGGTATCGCACAGGTAATGTAGAGATTGTTCAAGGTGGGATTAATGTATGGTAGCTTTGAAGAAAACTTTGGCAATCGATTTCGGGTGTGTGTCATATATGCTACTGTAGGTTGAGTGTGGGTAAGGTCCAGCACTCAATAATAACAATTCCAGATTCATTTTGCGAAATAAAGTAGAAAATTGAACGGAGCAAATCTGTGGTTTGTGGGGAAGTATTGAATCGTTGGCATGCGTGCACAAAAGGGATGGGGGGAAGGTGCATAGAGTTGATACCTCGTGGCAAATGGGCGAACTAGGGAGATAGAGCCTGGGAAGGGGCGACACAGTGAGGTACAAGACCATCTACTGGAATACCCCACTTTTCTGGGTGTACGAGCAGAGGTTTGATATCCTTGACGAGGAGGTCAGTGAGTTGAGGGAAGAACGCGCCTGCCCTTCCTTGGGGTTAAGGACCCATCTTCACGGGGAACTTCAGGTGAGAATAAAATTTCAAATTCAACGAATTTCAATTTGATTTCGAACCGAACACGTCTCTGGGACCTTTGGGGGAACACCATACTAGTTGTCGATTCTAAAAAAAACAGGGAAATATATATGTCAATGTAAATTTCCCCGTTCAGATGGGCCCTAAGGCATTGAGGGTTTTGAGTACACGTTGGCAGTCTATATCGGGTGTATGTTATATTCAAGGTTTGCTACTGTAGGTGAAGTGTGTATAAGGTCCAGCTCTTGAAAAAATTAGTTCCAGATTCATGAGCAACTTGAGCAAAGTGTCTATTTGCTGCGCAACTGATCGGAGACCACGACCCCCTGGGAGACTCCTATATTTCGCCTTTTCGATCCTCTGCGTGGCACGAAGATCTCTGTCCTCGGCTGTCGATTACGTTGTAAGTAACCGTCTGGTGTGTTTAACATATATATATAACATATAATACATATATATAACATAATATTTATATATATAAATATAATTATATATATATATATATATATATATATATATATATATATT
>JBBMHQ010092307.1:0-10606 GCA_037834295.1 Postelsia palmaeformis | reverse complement strand
TCTGAGTTACGACTGAAGAGGGAGAGAAAGAAAAAGGGCGAAGAGAACAAATGGGATGGGCAAAAAAAAAAAAAAAAAAAAAAAAAAAGTGTATATCTATATATATATATATATGTGCATGGCACATGATCACACGGGGAACTAAAATATAATATGTACAATATAAATGTTAATACTAAGGGGCTTTAGCGGCGAGGAGAGCAGTAGCTCGACGAGCCTAAATCTATGCTTTCCTCAAAGGGGTCGTGTGTCTGCCCGTGTGGGTGTACCCCTGCCCACGAACGGATACAAACGGACAAAAATAAACTGTTCTGAAAAATGACACAATGTTGGTTTATTTCACGAATCCTTAATATTGAGGTTTGTCCGTCCGTTCGCTTTTCCTTTTTTGGGGTGTGACGCGTACATGTACCAGCTTCTGTTTATTAAAAATACATATCTATACAATATTCTGCACTTGTATAAATGACTACATTAAATAAAGAAAAAATACGCATACACACAGAGAATCGAACTTAGGGCATACCCTTAGAGGGGGGATAAGTTACCACTACACCAAATGCGTCACAACATGAATCACCTTTAGGTATTTAAATATATAATTGGTACAATATTGCGACGACTTATTACTGTTAATACTACTCTCCTGCAGAGCTGGAAGATCCACTGCACGATAGAACAGGACGATTTCTGAAATAATGCAGGATAATACAAAACAAAGCACAAACCAAAACCAGGACGATTTCTGCAAAATTGCAGAAAATTAAAAATAATACAAAACTAAAATAAAAAATCGAGGGGATGGAGAGGGTTTTCCTATCGGGTTCCCTCATTCCCTGTTCACGTGCATTAATAATATGAAAACACTGGCCATCACTTTGGACACACCCACGCTATATTCACCACAACATGCTGTGCAAAAGGACGGGCCCATTCCAAATGCTTGACAACAGCTAACCGCCAACGCAGTAGCTTAATGCAGTTAGGAGTTTGACCACTTGAAGGCGCCTGCCACGCTCCTCATTCCCACCGTTCTTGTAGCGGCCAATACTTCGACATGCTTCTATCAGGCCCAGGGCTTGTAACAAGGCTGTGTCTCAACAGCAACCAACACCGTGTCGGCCGTGCGACGGTATGTTTTTATCGCATACAGCAGTACTGTCTCCACCGACTCAAATTATTATAGTGGACAATATTTCGACGTGTTTTCCGGGAGTATCTTGCCCAGAGCTTGTATTAATATTTGTCGTCTCGATCGCATTCTCGTGTATACCAGTGACCACTCGCAGCCAAGTAGACAAAACGACCTGGTGAACCACCGACCATTCAATCGGTCGTGCTCACAGCGGGCGCCTTTCCATCAGGTTACATTATAAATAGTATAGCATTAGTGCTCAGCATGATTGTGCAAATTGTCCTGTAGACCCGGGTAGCATCCAGGGTGGTAATAGTCACTGGCCTCTCCTTGACAAGGAACATACGTTCAAAACATCGCGCGAACGGCGTATTTTACAAGTTTTAAAGTTCGTTCAAAATTCGTACACGAAGGCGAAACGTATTACGCAATTGAGCAGCCTGCCAAGCTGCGTGTGTGTGTGTTTATTCTTCACATACATTAGAGTAGAGATGGGACGCAGGAAAGAAGAAGGCATAGATTCCTGGCTTAAATCGACAAGCCAGCGACTACCTCACGTCCGCCCGTGCTCGTCACAGGACCTCGTGCTTGCTTGTGCCCGGCGTGGAGATGCTGACCTACGCTCGATGCCTAGCTTGGAAGGAATGAGAGCTTGGCATCCCCTTCCAATCGAACTTTCTCTATCCCAGTTCCCGATACAGGCATGCCACATTCTCTCTACCAATAAGCCCTTCTTCTTTGTCCGCTACTTCGTTTGCAGAGGCCGTTATTTCGTCTACGGACAAAACTACCGTCTCGCAAGGCTGCATTGTCTACGTACAATCGAGTTATGAACGGCTTAGCAACGCGCCTCCCCCAATACCCCGAGATGCCTGGTACCCCAGAGGCAAGTGAACGGGACATTTCCCTTCGACCGGTTCACTCACACCGTAATGTGGCTGGTGACCGTCTGGCCAAACGGAGTGATCACCGCGTTACGAAAAGTGGTGCGGACGTCTGCATTTTCAAGTGCAGCCGAAAACAAACATCAGATCCCGGGTTATTCCGCCAGCCAGACAGGAGGCGATCATCGGCTTCGCACAGACCATGGAAGGCATACCCCAATAGGGGGCGGATAATCCACTGAACGAAAATCTGCTAGACGGTGTCCTTCACGTCCATCTCGCCCAGTAGGATGGGTGCGCGTGGTGACGCCGACAGGTGACGCAAGTGAGAGTAACATTCGGCAATAAACGTCGTAATCTGGACCAGCTCGTACGTACGCGGTTGGTGATATTTTTCCAGCTAATATACAAGCACCGCTTCCCCGAGAGGTGCCAAAGCACCCCAAAAAGGGGGGTTCTCGGATGTTTTGTTGCGGCATTCTCGAATGAAACAAGTTTCAATTCTCCCGCAACATCAACATCAACATCAATAACGCGACGACGCGATACCACGGACAGGAAATCTACTATTTACAAGCAACCACCCGGTAAACAAATAGAGATTTTACGAGGACAGCTCTTCGTCTGCTTGTCAAGTATACGTCGTCATCTTTAGCCATCGAATAGCAGCCATCTTCGTTTTCTTGTCCGTATGTCTGCTCGTTCACTACACGCATGTTCTCGACGACTACCACACTACAGCAGCATTTACATCATCATAACGAGAAGATAATCTGGAAGCAAAGGAGCCGTCAGGGTTACAAGTTGAACATTTGTTTTGTACTTTTTAGTTTGTTTTTCGTGACGGAAGTATGTTTCAACACATTTTCCTCCTGGGCTCTTTATCATTTGCCTTCGCAGTAACGTTTTTGGGGTACGAGTACGCATCACGCATGCAAGCTCATACAAAACTTTGTGCTCCTTTTCTGTAGAGGGTACATTTGAGGGTCTGTTTAACCGTATGGCTATACCTCTACTGAAGTTTTGTGCTTAGTGCGGACCTTGGTATCATATATACAGGCTTACAAGCTGGGTATGGTACATGCACATTTCTGTGGAGCGCTCGACATACCTGTACACGTTCGTAGTATAATTATTAGGTTGACTGGCTCTATTATACTGGTTCCGTGGTGAGGTGCATATCATAGTACTGCCGGTGGGGGTACGTGCTTGATCCCCATGTGTTTGATTGACGGGAGTCCTCGACTGAGAAACCACAGTTTTTACTCTATTTATGTATGTGCCTACTCTCACGAAGGAGTGATGAGTGCCGAGATCCTGTGTCTGTGACGAGGGATGGCAAATGTTACACCGAAACTTCTGTACACATCACTCGTTATCAAGGCGAAAACATGTTTGTTGGAAGCGTGGCTGTTCGACGATATGAACAAAGGAACGAAAGGCAAAGACGCCGATTGACACTAAGAGAGGAGAACGACGGGCGAGAAGGGGAGAGAGGCGGAGGAGTGAAGGGGGAGAAAAAAATGAATGGAAAAAGCTAGAGAGGACAGGGCGTTCTCAACACTTCTCGAATATTTGGGACAATGCCCCGTGTTATGGGCAGCTATAGCCAATGGTGTCCTGTCCTGCTACCGGTGTTTGATTTGATGCCGTTCTGGAAACGCACTATGTAGCAAGGTGGAGCATCTATTTCGATAGTGATGCATTGGATATACTTCGCACATACGTAACGACCGTATCACAAGTGGGTCGAGCTCGGAACCCATCGACACTTCGCAGTTGCCTCGAGTTTCCAAAATGAAGTGCTCGCATATTTGTACCCGGTTCGAAGTGAACGCCTACATATTCACGCATGGAGTTCAAAGGGCGTGTTCTAATACCCTTCCCATGATGTAAATCGCCAGCTAGAGTGTTGCTCACGGTGTAGAAACCCGAGGCTGGAACAATCGGCCGTTGCACGTGCATCGCGCCCTCTCAAAAACCGAACACAGTGATCGAGGTACTTACCGTCACTGGAGATATTTTTCCCCTTTTTGTTCGACATTTGTTTCGCGCAATCTTTTAGACTTTCATAATTTTCCATTTTGTTTTGTCCGAATACTGGAACGTTAACGAACTTAATTTTTTTTTTCTGGAGTATTTCATGAATAATGACAAAACGCCTCCATATATTGATCCGTTTTTCCAATTATTTCCAAGCTTTGGAAATTATGGAAAAAACAAGCTCCGATAAGAATGGACCTCAGACAGTCCGTATACTAGCAGAAAACTAGAAAGTCGGTGGGTGTGTACCCAGACAAAATACGTCTGGTGTCAACAGTATCGTGAGACACCCTACAGAAGAAGGGCAATACCGTCAGCTGTTGCGTTCAACATGCCCCCTGAAATGGTAAGTAAAGCCAATTAATCGAAGAATATAAAGTGCGGACGTAGACAGGTAAGTCCAGCGCTACATTGGAATGTGCATACACCATATATATATGTTCAGGTTGTGAGCCTGCATGTATAATACCAGGGTCCGAACCTCAAAATAAGCACCTGTAACAAAGGCATAGCCATACAGTTAAACAAATCAGCAGATGTACCTATCACCGAAAGATGGGCACCGAGTTTTGTATGAGCTGGCGTGCACAATGCGTACTCGTACTATTACAATGCGACTGCCGAGTCGAAGGATGAAGAGCCCCAGGATAAAAACGTCGAAAATCACACTTTCTCCACAAAAAACAGACTGAAACTGTACGAAAAGCTTATTCAGCATGTCGCCCTCAGGGCTCTTTTGCTTCCCGATTCCTTGTCGTTATGATGCTGTTCATGCTACTGCAGTGTGGTTGTCGTGTAGCATATATACGTAGCAAACGAGCAATCATATGCAGAGGCGTTGTACGATAGATGTTCACGCCTTATTTGCTGCGGCTCTTCACTTGAGGAGCTCCCCGCCTCACCCGAAAACTCGAAAACCTATTTCAGCAAGAATCAAGTTCCATCCCGATGAATGATCATTCCGCCCACGTATTCAAAATCATCATATTTTTTTACAAGGTTGGCATTCCTATGATTCTGGGTTAAGGCGGCCCGGTCATTGAGAAACAAAATAGCGGGAAAGTGCTACCCTTTTCGTAGAAGACATCTGCATAAGATGCACAAGTAGATAAAGACGGCTGTGATCTGATGTCTGATGGTGGTCACGCCTACTTGACGAGCAGACAAAGACTCGTCCCCCCGCGAATGCCCTTTTTTTTCCCCCGGGTGGTTGTTTGCAGAGAGTAATTTTCCTGCTCGTGTTGTCGTGCCGTCGCATGATTGAGAATGATGTCGTGAGGCACTTAAAACAAGTTCCCTTTGAAAATGCCGCAACAAAACTTACGAGAACCTCCCTTTTGGGAGTGCTTTGGCACTTCCCGGGAAAGCGGTGCTTATGTTAGGGTATGCCCTCCATGGTTTGGTCGAAGTCGATACACGCCTTCTGTCTGGCTGGCACCGAGTTTAAAGCAGAAGGGGGGGCACCAATTTGTCGGCGATAGTACCTTAGTGCAGGGCATTAACATGTCTAAGTCCGGGGAGGACTCGAGGCGAGGGTGGGTGCAGTGATTTGAATACTCGGTTGGCTAGAGATGCGTAGCGGCTGATGCTACGAATCGGACGCGCTAGTGGCACTGATAATATGTTTGGCGGACGGTGTGTCGCGATGGGATCGTCCCGCGTTCGCCCCCAACCGTCTTCGTACCGAAATTGGGAAGTCGGGGCCGGCTCTCTTCACGTACATCTTGACCTCCAGCACGTCTGTTCCTGGTTGCAAGTGCACCTACACAGGTGCACGTACGAGTTTCGTTGCCGATCTTGGACTCCGTTTTGCAGGTTGGTGGGTTGGTGGGAGTGCGTGTCAGAGGGGCACTAAGATAGATACAAAGCCCCTAGGTTGTTTGAGATTGTCTCGTGGTCTTGCACGTCGGAAAGCACGAGTTCCGGAACCTTGACGGCGGTGCAGTATTTCCATCGATTCAGGGTTTGAGTGGAGACTCCGTGGTCCAGTGTGTGCTCAGAGCTTTCGCACGGGCCACCGCGACGGCCGATGTGTTCGCTTTTCCGGCATGTTTCGGCATGCTTCTCGTGGTATAACCCTCAGTCCTGCTAGGGGGTCTGAAACTAACAAAGTACGGTTGTGTGTGTGTACATGCCTGAGTGGCTTCCCGACGACGCGATCGAAACATGTGTTCGCCGCCGATTCGGGGGTGGTGCATCCCCTGCGCTGTCTGACGCGGGATGTCGAGGCGACTTGCGCCAACGGCACACAACTAGGGAATTTGCAACGGCAATTGGCCAATAAGGTAGCGGTGCGATTTCAAGGGCATACGGGCGACCAGGAACACATTTGAACCGTGCGCGTGATGACTCGGAACGACGTGCGGGGGCCGAGGTCGTCCCTGAGGGCGGGCGGCGGGGCCGTTTTCCGCGTGCTGAAGTTGATATCTTGCGTTTCTGGTTTTACCAACCATGCCCCCCTACCCTAATTTCTCTTTGGCAAGGCTGGATGAGCGGTTAGGTACTGTCCAATTAAGAGCCATCAAGGAGCTAATGGCGAGGTCAGGTTGGAATACCGATGAATTCGGCCTTCACTCGTTGCGTATCGGAGAAGCGACCCCACTCGCGGCGGGGGAAGACATATCGGAACGAGTGATTCAGATGGAGGGGAGGTGGAAGTCCGACGCGAACTAGGCGAAGACGCGCAATCACGTAGAAGACTCAGCAAGGGTGTCACGTAAGCCTGAGATGTCAACGGATATGCCTGCTAAAGGAGAAACAACAAGGGGGAGTAATTGTTTGGGGTAGGAATTCACCACTAAAAGAGTACGATTAACAGTTGTCTCACACCGTATCGTTATTAGAGGGCTCGGAGGGTACGGTCCTAGTCGGAGACTTGGTCATCCGATACAAGTGTAGGCCATAGTAGCGAGGAACCCGACTGGTATCCTAGTGGGGAGAGAAAGACGGTAAAATAGTGTGCTCGAGTTAGTCACGGGATTGCAGGATTTTCTCTCTTCACGATTCAGAAAACGCTATTGGCAATATGAATCGAAAAATATGCAATACCTCATTGTGCTGTCTGAAGACGGAGTAACATCAACAACGGTGTCAAACGAGACAGGATTTACGTGTAGAGATAATGAAACATGTCTGTACAGGGGAATGGGGGAAAGTCTAGGTTGGCGTGTGTTTTGAAGGAGACGAGCATTTCCTTGCGAGAAACGCATCGCTTGCAGGTGAGCAGTTCTATGTCGGTCGCGAGTATGAACGAGACCCTGGTACGAGCACGAGCAGACGTGTGAGGTGGTGGCCGGATTGTCAAGCTACACCTGGCATTTGTGCCATATTAGCTTTCGTCCCGACCTCTCAATTAACTTTCAGTGGGGGGAGGAGGGGGGGGTGGTATTGTTGATTATTCGTTTGCTTGAGGTAAGTCGGAGGATTCGAGTGGCACGGTACCATTCATTCAGGGGCTCGGACATCCGATACTACTAGTAGGTCGTACTTGCTAGGCAGTCCATTAGTGTCGTGATAGGGAACTCGAGGCGGTAAAGCAGTGTGTTGAGGATAGTCGAGGGATTGCAGGAAGCTGCGATGCACATATCTGACCGAGAGCAGAAACCTTTCTCTCTTTCGCGGATCCTAAGCCGATATTGGCAACGCAATCGGTAAGATGGACATTGTAGCACGTGCGTGATGAACGTCTACCTGATACCTTAGCAGGAGACATGGCACTACTCAGAACAGCTTACGCTTTTGGGGCCCCGGAAAGTAGGCTGAATTGACCAAAACAACCAACCGCTGTGTTGTACGCAAGGCACGGTCCAACCACTCGTATTCATCTCCCCGACCACTCAGCACGACTCAGCCTACAGTGTAATTTCTCCCGGGTCCTCCGCACAACTCAAGTTATGAGAAAGGGGCTGTCAGGTACCACTGAGTGATACTGAAGGGCCGTTTTGTATTGATATAGACACCTAAACGCTCCTTATATTCATGCCAGGTGGTACCTGATATAGGAGACCCGGGTAGTTCGAACTTGGCCCGAGCTAAGTATCTTTGTGTTGTACCCAAGGTACCGGTCCAACCATTAAGAATCTCTGCAAAATACCCTACATTGTTCAAGACAGATGTTATTTGTACTTTCAAACGACTGTGGCGTGTGAGGTGCTCCGCCGTCTGAAGTTGGGCATCCACCAAGCCAAAACAAGCAAATCGAAACCGAACAACTCAAATGAAAGAACATAGTTTGGAGCTCTTCCTACGGTAGAGCGGGCAAAATAAAACGCCACCTTATACAAAATATCTCGTCAGGACGAACCGAAGCACGCCTCGGTGCTTCAGTGCTCTATATGTACCTGGTATAGCACCTCTCCCCCTGTTCCATTCACGTTTAGGTTGTAACTCTATCTGCAATAGCGTGTGCATCGATTCTGGTTGTTCACGTTCTTTTTTTACTCGAGATTTCTGATAAGATGCGGCGTTTTTTGCCTAGCTCTTGGTTCCGGACCGAAGTATCATAGTTATTGCAGTTCGAAAATATTTTACCTCTATCCATAAACTACTGTGTGCGTCACTATTGTTCAGCATGTATCCGAGCGTCATAAAGTCAAATTGAGATCGACAGGCTGTGAAGCACTTTGTTCCATCTAAGAATGGGCAACGTATAGGTGGGCATCTCCAAGAGACGCGCTGTGGAGAGGGCCTACATGTTGGTCTCTCGGAGATAAGCCTTATCGGCGTTTGATATGTCGTTCTGCGCGTTCATTGGTGAGCACATTCCTGAGGTTGTCAACCTTGCCTGGGGAGAAGGAGTAGAACAAAACTGGTTGTGGTCAGGTACTGGTTGGTGCTTGTTGCCGCCTTCTGTCTCCAGCATTGTGCATTCGTTACTATTCTACACCTGGTGCGGAGGTAGAGATCCCCTGCGTTGAAAATGTGAAGCTGTTGAGACGGCGATGAGAGAAGCGGTTGGCCTCGTGTGATGGTCCACAGAGAAAAAGGTGGCAACGCATGGAGCTTATATGGCAATTAAGGTTGGAGATACGCGCCGTGTATATGGTTGTGACGACCCTCTCCGAGAACACATGAAGCTTCGAAGGCACCGGTCATCATAAGAATACCTGCGGATGACGGTGGTGGTTCTAATCTCAGACTGCATGAATAGCTGCACCTATCATACGTACGGTTACTAAATGCGTTCGGACAATACCGATAAGCACAAGACGGAGACAAGGGTGGCTTCATCAGGGAGAAGCAGTTCAAACGTGAACTAAAGTACCCGAACACCACCCCCCGAAACAATGATCGAGAAAATTCGGTGCGGTGTCGCCAGCGAACGACCTTCTTCTCCCCGCCCCCTATACAAAAAGTTAGCCCCACAAGCGGTTCGCAGTAGGATGCGGCACACCCTTCGTGCGACAGGCTGAACACCTCAAGGCCCTTTGCGCCTGGTACAAGCAATGTCTCCCTGCTCGTTGATACCCAGCGTGCCCCGTTCCGGCAATGTAGGGATGAGAGGGCCTTTGGTCATGCATGCGACTACGGCATGACATTGGTACCCCTTCGGCCACATCTACCCCAGCCGACACGGCCGCTGCTGGTGCGGTCGCGAAGCGCAAGACGACGGCCTTTCCGGCGCTTCTGGGGTGGGCCGTGCGCCTGCCGTTAGGGCAGTCGGCGTCTGTTGTGCTGCGCGCGCGGTCGCGCCGGCACCGGGCGATGACGATGGTCTCGCTACCGCACTGCAAAGGTATGCCATGATAATCAATCCCTTCCCGCCCGCTATCTTGTGCGTTTTGCGGTAGTAGTATTCCCTACATCTGGTATGAGTATCCATTCACTGGCCTTAGACCTCCCCACCCAGCAATCAGGAAATCATAAAGTATTACTATTTTCTCCATATACAGTACCACAGGGGTTCTCTACATGTGTTGAGGAGTGTTTTTATACGAATGTGTGGGTCCAAAAGAAAAACAAATCATGTTGAGGCACCCATCTAAGTACCTTTGTAAAACAAACGACGCTAATGAAGTGCGTAGCCATCTTTCAGCCCGATAGATCGTTCTCAGATATACCTGAGAAGCATCCCGCCCGGCGACCGTCAGCGTGAAGTATCCCGGCTGAAACGTGCAAATATTTCAGGCTCATCAGTCGAGGGATCGGCCCCGTTACAATTCCGTTTAGACTACACTCTAGTCATATGGGGAACAAACACTTGAAGCTTGATTGTTACTTCAGATGTATGCATGTACAGTGAAAGGGTCTCACGATATACGTTCCAAGCTCAAAGTGGTTAAATTTCCTACTATGTGTACCGTATCACGGCTTGGCTCCTTCTCGTCCTCCTCCTCCTGCTGACCCCAGTTTCTTCCTCGATGTTTCCTGCCCTTTAATCCAGGCCGTACTGCGCGACCTGCCTGTTGTGCACACTGACCGCGTGATCATACAAGAGAAGGTCTAGCCACAGATGTTTCTGCAGCTCCGAGTTAGTCCAGGCCAGTTGAAGCGCCTTTGCCTCCTCGAAGCGAAACTGTCTGTCGCGGTTCTTCTTCCCTATCCT
>JBBMHQ010092306.1:0-23132 GCA_037834295.1 Postelsia palmaeformis | reverse complement strand
TGCAACAGCAGCAGCGTCACAGCGTCGGCAAGGTACCGGATCGCGGCTGCATTTCTCCCTATCGTCGCAACAGGGGTAAGGCTGAATGGGTAGATCATCATGATGACATGTTGCTGCAGGTCAGTCTGCACTCGTTGGAACTATATCTCCCCCACGTCTGAGAGTTCCGCTTTGCATCATGTACCACTCTTTCCTGGGATGAAGGACCTAAATTTGTGGTATGTTTTTTTGTTACCCTATTACAGGGGACCATTGTAAATAGGACCAAATATTGTTGGTAAAAATGCGGAAGTATATAGGTTTTTGTGTGTACCGTAGGTCCTATTTACTATGGTGCCCCGTAATAGTGACATTTTCATGGATAGAGTTGTAAGGATGTGCGCCATGTATGATAGGTGTTCTCGTACGTATCACACATACCCTACATACCGGTTTAATGCAGCAACGACACAGCAGCAGCGGCATTACGTCACATATGTACAATAATGTACAGGGAATACAGTTTTCCAGAGTGCTGTTTCTGCTTTCTGCCTCTGTACATGGCGCGTTCGCACCGGATCGCTCTGTTCCCGGTAAAACGTGGTCTACTACCCCCCGGCTTCGACCAAACCGACAAATGAACATCGAATCTCCCTCATGATATGGTCGTGGCGAGTCTTTATTCGAATCTCTCGGCTATTCAATGTTTCATTTCTAGCAATCAACCGTGTTCCCGAAGCATTAGCTTCCAACACAAATAATTATATCATTCAACTTCGGCTCTCCCGACAGGGGGCGGGGGGGGGTACCTGACACAGTCCCTTCCTTCCACGCTTGAATATTGCCTAAATAACAAACCTAAATCGAGCGAAACCAGGGGACGGTAGAGGGCCGCCCCCTCCCCTGCATTTTGTACAAGAGTACTCAGGGGACGTCAGAGAATCGTCCCCTTTCTGCCTTAAAAGTGGGAAATTAAGAAACGCTAGAAATGCACCCCCCCCCTGCTTGATACAAGGGGAATCAGGAGATGGTAGCGAGCCGTCCCTTTCCTGCTTGATGAGGAGAAATCAAGGGACGGTAGAGAGTCTTACTTGGTACAAGAATGAAAATCAGGGGACGGTAATCAGCCGTCCCCTTTCTGCTTGATGTAAGGCCTTCCATAATACCTGAATTACAACACATGTCAGTCACGTACACCTGATACTTTAGTACGGAGAACAACGCTTTTATATTGGAGTGCGAGTACCTGCGCTTCTTCAGTACTGCCTCAGAAGTCACACAAAAATACGAATTGAGTAAGAACATATTATTCAAACCTTCCTGCAGGGGAGCGGTACTCGATATTATGTATAACCATAGTCGAATGGTCATGGAGTCTCGCATCCCCACACTACTGGGTCGGAGCACAGCGGGTTGTTACCGACCAGGCAGATCTGTACCATGCGCGAAATGCCGGGAGGTGGCCGGCGAGTCGCACGAGGGTGAGCTGCATTCTACTAAGAACTGCTTGTGAACAGGACTTGCACATGGATGACAGCCTCTATGAGTCTATTTAAATACCTGTGTGGTCACTCTTAGAAACAGCGGTGGGAGCACTATGTAATTGCCCCTTGGGTGCCATACCATGAGCGTTACGTGATGCCTTGTGCGGAAGGTTCTCCACTACGAACAAATGATCCACTGTAGCTCGACCACCGGCTGTAACCGACCTGCAAAAAGGCCAAACCAAACAGGTATCCTGGTTGGCTAGCCCAAGAAGTAAGCGGCAGGTTTGTTTGCAGTGTATATTATGTGGATTCTTCACATTAAGCAGTTCCTACCTATTGACGTCCAGCACAACTGGTATCCGTGCCGATTTTTCAACCCTAGAGAGAAACAAGTTCCGTGGTCACAACCCTGAAGCAGTCAATATTTTTACAGTGTCGGTGCCAACCGACGCCAACCCTACCTACATAAAATATTTGGAGGTTTAGGTGTATGACATCCTGATCTTCGGGCATCCCTGAATCAATCCTGAGGTTTTTGTAATATAAAAGAACAACGACATCATGTACACGCATGCAAGGTCCCTCTTTCAGATGCGGTTGACATAGAGTCCAGGCGGTGTCGCAAGTCGATTCCTGTAGGGTAAACACAGGCGTTCCTAGGTATATGCACCTCTTTTATGTTTATTGGTGTTGCACTAATCGATGCTGCCACCGATGTGGTACCGCTGTGCTGTACTGTGTGGGTGCTTTTGAATGTCGAAGGAAATAAGGGCCGAGTTGGAATCGTCCGGGTGGTTATGTCCCGGATCATACGTTCACAGAAAAACGCGCTAAAAAACACGGCGGTTGTGTTCCGAAAATAACGCTTTGAAGTATGGCTGCTGCTGCCTGAATCATGGATGCTATAAAGTAGAAAGCTGAAGCATACAGCAGCAGTGCGACGCCTTCGCAGGTCCACAGCAGGAACAGGTAGTTTGAAAGCGACAAAAGTGAAGCATTTTTATGGTTCATCGACGGGACGTTATTGACGGTAGCGAGAGGACGCGACGGTAAAACCGACGTCAAATCGGTACCGCGCTCCCTTCCGCGCTCCCTTCCGCGCTCCCTTCCGCGCTCCCTTCCCGTCTCGTTTCGTCGTCAATCTCACCTAACATTGACTCCCACCGTCCCTTCCCACCTACAACATCTGTCCCGTTGTACTTTTCCATCCCGTCCCTGTCGAAACAATATCCCCTTACTGTCCCGTGCCGCCGTTAGCATCTGCATATGCCGTCCCGTCCCACCGTCAAAACCCGAGCTTGCCGTCATGCCCCCAATGGCGTCATGTCCTCTTGTCAACATACCACCAATACTAGAGTAGAACTGTTACCGTCCGTCAAAGATTGAGGGAGACGGTCGTTCAGGGCTTTGTCGAAATACTGCGTAAAAGGGAAGGTAATATGAAAGATGGAATCACAATTTTCAAATATTAATATGTAGGCGCATTTGCGTGTAATACTACAGTACTTTGAACGTAGGTACGATTGTATTATATGTACGTCATACACCGACATTCTCGAATGTGCGCTCATACGCATCGCATCACCATCCCCGTGATCGATACCCAACATCGGCATCGTGGATACGTACCCAAAGGGCGTAACCGACCACCCAGCGTTACCACCATAATTCACCACCATCACTACCACTAGCCAACATCTCCGCTCATAACCCTATCCACCTGCTCCACAGCATTTCAGCAAGCAGCACAGTCACAAGAACAGCTAACGACCAGCACCACATATAAATAACAGCCTGCCGTTTAACTCGAGCTGGCATGACAACCGTTCTCCGGACCCGAGGTCGGAGGCTCTCAGAAGACCCTCGGCAATTTGGAACATATGGACGATCCCGTCTCGTCGTGAAAATATGACGTACCGTCCCGCCCGGTCGCGATGTTTTTGATGTACCGTCTCGTCTTGTCGAGCGAACTACTACTGTAACAACACCGACCCGTCCCGTCGCCGTATTTGTTTTTCACGGTCCCGTCACGTCACGGAAAAAGTCAATGTCGTTGCCGCCTCGTCCCGCCAAGAAATGGCATACCCACCGTTCCGTCCCGTCCTCCCCTCTAAACTTGTCAAACCCCACCACATCTCGTGTCGAATTTTACAAGCCACGAAACGCGTTTAAAAACAAATCAGTAGGCCGAAATAACACCTACCCGACCTCTCGGTTCTTGCTGCCATAGAGTACACACGTATGCACGCGCTCACACACACGCGGCAGCACCGTTCGTGGCTGTCACGAACACGAAAGCTTGAAGCACCGCTGTTGTACCGTGGCTGTCTAGCCTTTGAGGGCTACCACGGTTGAAGCCGCCAGCCGCAGTGGTGGCAAAAACATATACGGCTCGGGCATGGGCCCCAGTGGTTGGCTCTACCTGTGAGGAAGCGCTTCCGAGATTTATTGCCTGATTCCGTAAGCTTGAACTTTCAGAGCACGCGCCACGGAACCTGGCAGGGATCAATACTTGCGCCATGGTGTACACCCAGGCCACCTGCGTGTGCCGTAGCCGAGAGTACGAGAAATGGCCCGCGACCGGAGGAGAACAGCAAAAATATTCCAGCAAAATCAAAACCATTTGGTACATACATATGTGAGGTTCCCCTTCGGGATTTGGCTGACTTGAAATCCCGGAGGTGTCGCAAGGTGAAAATAGGAACAGCGGTGTTATGTGATGCCAAGCATAGTTCGCTGGCGTGTACTGCTGCTGCTGCTGCTGCTACTACTGCTGCTGTTCGTAGCGCTTCCGTATTGCGCATATGCTTTTTGAGTTGACAGGAAGTAGAGTTTGTCTTGGAATCTTCACCCTCGCTGTGTTCAGGATGGCACGCCCACATAAGAGCACACAGAAGCATCGTTCATAGTTGCCTTTAGAAGAAAGCATTGAAGTATGGCTACCACTCTGTTGTACGATGGACGCCACAACGCCGAACGATAAAGCTTACCAGGTACAGCAGTGTGCACATACGAAACATGAGTGCCACATACCGAAATATGAGTGGGAGTTGTACCTCTTGGCTCCTTCCAGGATCCTGTCAAAAAGGCAATAGTTCAATGCGCGGCTGTTGTACCGTGGCTGCCTCGTCTTCGAGGTTGCCTGTGTGCTGTGGCTCTTCAGCAACGGCAGCGCAGCAGCGGTGTGAAAAACAAAAACTTGGGGCGTCCGGAGAATGAATGGAAAGCAAGGGGAAACGCGTCTTCTTACTTTCGACCTGCTTAGTCCTGGACACTAGTAGACAGGCGGAACGTCTCCCCGCGATTACTTGCCAGGTTTATTTGGTGACTTTGAGCGCCCAGAGGACCCACCGTAGAGCCTGGCCGGGATCAACACTTGCACTGTAGTTAGTGTACACGCGAGACCCTTTCGTACTCCACAGCCTAGAGCGGGAAGAAATTACCACGGCCGGGGTCGAAAAGTAAAAATACCGGGTATTCTGGAGGCAAAAATCAACTTGGTGGGTATTGATATTAGTATGAACATCGTACGAACAGAAGTGTGATTTTGAAAGTGATTTCTATTAATTATATGTAGACAGCCCGATGCCCAATTTATAACTTCATTATATGGTATTGCGCCCAATACCAACTTGAAAAAAAAATGAATCTATTAATACAACGTACCAGGTAGGAACCTCACGTATTTTAAATTATTTTTTTAAGCTCCCTTCGTGCAACGTGAAACAAACTGTATCACACACTACTCCAAATTCACGTTTTGCAAGCTGCTTTTGTGCAACGTTCTAAAATATTGTCCTTTGCGTCGATACACGCATGTGCTTCTGCCCTCCTGCGCTTTGAACATCTGATCCTCGTTATCTAGCGCCGCTTGACCCGAAGTCCATCGAAATAATAGTCTTTTGAGCTATCGAGGGTTAACGTAATCCTCTCTATCGCCTTCTGTGCACTACACTCATACGCCGCGCTTCGGACTATATGCAGGCAACGAAGCAGTACCTTCCTCTATTTCTCTGCAACAACACCTACTTTCCAAAGCATCCTCCCGGTCTTCTAACTCAGCACACTGCTTTACACACAAGCATGCACGCTGACACGAGAAGGCATCTCCCTTGGATAAAGCTTGGTTGCCCCGCCGCCTTGTCGGTGGAGATCGTACTTTTTGCCGTTACATAAAAATAACTCCCACCGCACTTCATATTTATAGCTACTCGTGCAGCAACCGCCTTCACCTCTCGTATAGGGAGAATGAGGAGCGACGCTCGCTACACCGCGTTATGAGTGGCCTGTGACGATGATGATGAGTTTCGGCGCGAACGCCTTATCCCGAGCAAAGACAACTCAACTGCATCCAGCAGAGGAAGGAAGAAGTCTGCCTGAAGCACCTGTGGTGAGACAGCACAAACCGCGAATCGCCGCAACGCGGAGGCTCACGAACGAACTGGTCGGACGCGTCACGGGTAAAAACACTTGACCGAAACCTTGACTTTACCTCCAACATGGCGCGGAGTCGGCCAATGGGTTGGCTGCGTCTGTCTATCTGACTCTCAACTGTCAACCCGGCCGCCCGAGACGAGTAAACCCGTGTTCCCCGCATAGTTCGTCCTGTTTCCATTTATCTCTTTTTTACCGAGTACCGGTATACCCGAAGTATCGACTAATTTTCGTACTCCGATTTCTTCGAGTATTAGAGTACTGATGTCCTACTTTATATGAATATATCTGACCCGATCGCCGTGGGGCCGGGGGGACCTTTTATTTCCTATTGTGTATAGGCGCAGGTTGTGCTCGACGAGGAAGGATAGGTGCACGCGCGGGTTGACAAGGCTGCTGCGGTATTGTACTAGAAGGTTCAAAAATATCAATTCGGGAGGCTAATAATAGTGGTCTCACCCCTCGGACGTAAAGTTGTCGTCCAAGGTGGTATACCGGGAGAGACGTCTAATATCAAGAACCAAGCAAGCAGATCGATGGCCCGCTTAAAAACAGCAGCCAGCGATCCCCAATCCAAGGCATGCAAAGCTAACCTGCAGCCTCTCAGGCAGTCCGTCTGATCTCGGGAGCCGCGTCGCAGTGGTGGATAAGCCTAGCAGCGAGGTGAAGCGCTGCGACGTCACTCGTTCTAAATAGGAACGAGTACAGGGCACGTGACAACACCAGCGTTTAAAGCTTTGTAATGAAGACGAAATGCCGAGGCAGCGAGTTTGGGAATTTCTGGGTACGGAGCAGTCCATTTTTGGCTGTGCACAGAGCCGGGAACCGCCCCTTTTTTTATTACCTCTTCGAGAGCGCAGTTGGGACAATAAATTTCACACATCTGCAGCAGTTCTGAGAGACATACCTCGTCGCCGGATCTAAGCACCGTGCTTCGGTTACAAGGGGTCAGTGGAGACAGGAATCACGACGACCGCCCTCCATAATGAGGTGATGCAGTTGTATCTGTTTCCAGTAGTTGTGACAAGCCTCGCTTCTGCAGGAACTGGAAACTCGGATCTGCGCTCAGAGGGTTCGATCCCCATTGTTGAACTCCAACGAGTAAATATTTTCCCGGGCAAAAAACATGTGTTTCTGAATTAGGGACCCCTTGCACAACCCGACCCAAACTTCGCTTCCAAGATACGGCCCCAAGTTATCTGGGTACCTACACCAGCCGCGGGGGTAGCAGCCTGGTCGGCTCCAGGTTCCTAGCTGCGTAGCTAGACGTACCAGTCCCGAGCACTACTGATTTGCTCGCACATGCTGCGCTTGTTGAAAAAGACCCGTACACTACGAGTACCGCTGTCTGACGACTCTTAGCTTTCCTTCGCCACATGCCTGCTTGCGTCAATCCGCTGGAACCACTCCACTTCCCGAAGGGGGAGCCTTGTTTGCACACGTAGTGACATACACCTACTTGTCTGAATGCAAAACAGTCCTCTTGGAGGCGCCGGCCTTATCACGCGCTCTCAGCTGCGGGGCAATCAGGTGGCCCTTGTGTACGCCACGGTGCGAATGCCAGCCCCTACTGAGGTCCGTGGCACATGCCTTTGACCTTCGGAGTCGCGAATTTAGGCAAGTCATTACGGGTAGTCAATCCCATCTTCTGTAAGAGCCAAGAAGAGGAATACAACCCCCACATTTGAATGTGTTCGTTTTTGCGGCTGGCTGCTGCTGTACCATGTCTGATCACAGTTCTTAGAGTCTTTTACTAACGAGGCAACCACGAACAGCCGCAGTCGCACATCAAGCTCTGCCTGTTGAAACGGCCACGGACGGTGTGTGTAGGCCGTGACTACGGTCGACCTAGGAGGTATGACCACACACGTACAAAATCCCAAGCACGGTGCAAATATTTGAATGCTGCGATGGGGGCACGGTGTCGATACAAACCCGCACTTTCTCGGTATCTCAACAGCATCTGCGGAGCCGAGGTGCGAACTACAACAGCAGCAGCGGAAAAGGTACAGTGTTCGTATACGTACGCGAATGCGCGCCCAGCGTTCTCCCGGAAAAACAGTATACACATTCAACTATGTTCATTCTAGAAAAAAAGAGACAAATTCCTGGCTTGAATCGACAAACTAGCGACTACCTCACGTCTTCCCGTGCTCGCCACAGGACTCCGTGCTTGCTCGTGCCCGGCGTGGAGATGCTGACCCACGCTTGATGCCTTGCTTAAAAGGACTGCGTGCGAGGCCTTCCCTTTAAAACCAAACTTAATCCGTCCCAGTTCCCAATTCAGACATGCCACACTCTCCTCACCAATAAACCCTGGTTTGCCCGCTACTTCGTTGGCGGAGGCCGTTACTTTATCTACGGACAAAACTACCCAAATATGCCCACTTGTTGTTTCCCGGGCAATTCAAAAACACAAGCACACGTCGTCAAACCTCGTCCTGCCACCCGGCAGCTTTCATCAGCAATACTTGGAGTACGGAAGGGCGCCTGAGGATGGTGCTGCTCCCCCTTTTCAACTTGCGATGCCCCCGAAGTTTCAAGCTAATCACATCTCCAAGAGGAACCATGTATGTATGTAGATACTACATACAGGTATTTCGCAAGCATGGTGCTCAGAAACAAGTGGGGCATGGCAGGCTTACTCTCGAATACATGTTTAACCCAATCACTTTGGAGTAGGTCTTCCAGTACATAGGCCGCACCATGCGAAACCAACGAGCCATACGTTAGGGGCAACGCCCCTTGGCACAGAAACCAATGCTTGAGCACCTCCAGTACCGAACGCATGCAAATGCCTGGAGTTTTTGACAATTTGAAAAGTATCCTCCTCTTCGATCTTCGATTGATTGTGGCAGCTATATAGATTCGCCTGAGACGCGTTTATAGCCTGCTTGGAAGCTTGATATTTATGTTCCAAGATGCCCGGCATCTCTTCGTCATCCCTACATCATAAGTTCTCGATACTGTTGATAAGATAAGGGTCGCGCGATGGTTCTGTAATAAAATGTGTGATGCATCCTTAATATCGCCCCCCCCCCCCACCCCCCATTATTTGGATGCCACACTGTATCTTTCCTCTACAACAGTGGTGCTGGTGTGCACTGGGGCCGGCATTACACCTGCCGTATCTATCATAGAGAGGTGAGGTATTTGATTCCATTGTAATCCATCTCCACAGCGGACTTCATATCACTTGAGGTCGAAAACAGGGAGATTTCGATAGCGGTGGGGGTCGATGGGGAGGTACGGCCGTGATATGGCTGTTCGGTATTGCCATTACATGGCTGTTCGTGTTCTCTGTGGCTTTAGGCGCGAAATCCGGGGATAGATTAGCACCACTTGTTGTGTTGAGCTGTTCTCGTCTCTCGAGCTCAATACGGCTGTTGATCATGGACCGGCACGATAATGTCACTTGTTTATGCCCCTGCTGGCCTGTGTTGCTTCTGTATCGTGTCTCATCTGCATGGCATCTTGACGCTCGCTACCGTCGAGACAGTAGCTTGGGTTTGTGAGGCCCCTTGCTTGAGGAGCTTTAGGTCTCACTCATTTTCTTTTTCATATATAGTTGCACGCTTTATCTAGCGATGATGAATTGCGCGGACTATTTTGAAAGCGGGTGTAAGTACAGTGTAAAACGTAGAATAACTACTTCGGGACCCGATATCGGGCAGTTTTTGAGTTGGGGACATCCGCCAGTAACAAGAAACTCGATCATATATAACTGCATCAGTCGTAGCACGCGTCTTCTGCTTGGCTCAAGCCTTGGTTCCACAGCTGGACGACGACTGGCCGTCCGCAACATTTTTATTTCTCGCGGAAAAAGGCGATTCATGGGTTCAATACCTACGCCATATTTCTCGACAATCCGCGTTGGTTGGTCTGAACCCACATGTGTGGTTGAGCTAGGATGCTGCGCTGGTTGAGTTCCCGAGCGCCGTCAAGCTGACCTACCGTCAGCGTAAGGGCACGCGCACTCCAAATCCCGTACTGAGTACTCCGCACTGGATCAATCGCGGTGCTCTTGCGGCTGATACGGACGGTGAAAGCGTGCCGCTGTGTATAGGCCGCCGTGAAAAAATACGACTGCTGCGCCTGACATTCCCGCAACTGCACCAAATTGATTTTTAGGTTCACCAAGCGAAAGAACATCCACCTGCTATGGATGTCGAGGGACAGCAGCATGGTGGCGCTTTTCGAAAGACAGGTATAACCGCTTAGTGGCATGAACATGCCTCAGTTGAATGTCTGGAGAGGCACAAAAGAAATACCGCTGACTTTGCACGTCAGCCAACAAAGACACAGCAAGCGCAGATAAACATTGTGCTTGTGGTAGTCCACTTGAAAATTGTTTTTTGCACTGCCGAACCTTTCGGCGACTCTCACTATCTCCAACTCGCAGGCTACAATCGGCCCTCTTTCTCTCCGTTGTGGGTGCAGAAATTCCAACAGACAGGTATCGCCCAACAGGTTGCCGTCGTACCTGCGCCAGATAGTAGTATTTACCCGGTGCGCTTACACGCTGACCATATTGCCGTATATATATATATATATATATATAATTGTATTCCGTGCTATGTCGTGTCTTAAGCCTCCTTTGGTCAGCCTGACTGTAGCTACTCGACATCAGTGCGCTGTTACGGTGCGTGTGTTTTTGTCGGAAAGCTCCGAGAGGTGAAAAGCACGGTCCACATTACCGGGAAGCAGCTCGAGGAGACCAAGACTGCCCTCCGACTGCTACTGGGGTCCTCCGATAAACGCACGAGCTACATCCAGAGAAATGCGCCGAACGAGTGCTATTGCCACCCCCATGTAGGTGGTCGCCTGTTGATAACAACTCAGACGGTCGGTTGTCATTTCTATACTACCTGATACAAAATATCCTATCTTGAGCAACATAATTGCTACGCTAGTGATCAACGACGTCCCCATGTAGATCCGTACCCTTGAGTGCCTGTTGCGTGATACCTGACTGTCATACTGCACGGCACATAGGGGACGGCCACGACGGACACCACGAGCCTGGGGTCTATCGCGCCGTACGATTCGTTTGCGTCCCTTCCATCAGAGGCCATGATGTGAGTCCGTGCCATATACTGGGCAAGGCCGAACTCGGCTCAGAGCTATGACTAGCGTTCAATAATCATTGTTTCGAGTGCTGCAGCGAATACATTGTAATTGTACATTGGCTGATATGCCAACAACTATCGCGGTAGATTGTCAAGACGGAAGACGTGTGCAAAGTAGCGTATGATTATCGATCGGGTCGTTTGCCATTGATCACATTCAACCACTCGTGTGTCCTACCGGTTTGTCTCTGCGCAAAGTTCGCCCCGTCAGGGTTTTCAATCGTGCCTCATTTTGTGGAGCGTTTCGTGATCGTACCAGGGCAAACAGTACTAGCGACGCGTGTGGCGACGAAGTGAAGATCGATCACCGCGACACGAGCGAACTGCACTACCTACCGCCGGAGCAGCAAGTTATTCCTAATGCTGGGCAGATCCCAACTAACCCGGTGAGGCTCATGCATAACCATACATGATGTCGTGTAGGTACGGTAAATGCGGATACATACTGCAAGGTCCGCTACGAGTTTATCTGCTGTACACTACTTGCTGCCGCCGAGTGGTCGTTATGGTTTGTAGCAATGCTGCTCCCTCAGGGCAGCCGTTGCCTGGCGTCATTCCTTCTGCGTGCGTGTTGATAATACCCGGCAATACGATCGGACAAGTTTAGGGTCAACATTCAAGCGAGAACTGCGTCGACCTCTGGCATACGCACAGCAGTACCGCTGCTCTGAATGAGTACACAATCGAGTGCGCTGAGTTGGTATGGAGCAGCGTGAAACACACACCACCCTAGTACTCGAAGCACGCTCCCGTGACTGCTTCAATCCTCCGGTGCTCCGTGACCCTTTCGCTGCCCCGTACGTGTCTTCCTGAATGCCACGCCATCGCCAAACAAATGATCAGCCGTGCCTCACTCACACCACAGCTGCGGTGGAGACGGATCGGGTGATACTGGTGTTCGGACGCCCAAACATTGGTGCATACCTAACAAAAACGATCGCAGGGAAGGAAGAAGTGCCTTGCACCGGAGGCGAAAGAGACACAGAGAGACGTAACACGCTAGTGGACGGGGTCGACCTGGGAGGATATACCGAGGAACACGAGGGATCGTTTGATATGGAGGTATGCATGCGAGGTTGCCAACCGTTGATGTTTCAGAGCCCAATCATATATAACGCTTGGGAACCTAGGTGCATGGAGGTAACGTGGACAATTAGACGGTGAACAGGCTCCAGCAGGTCTGGTTATACCTCGTGCACCATCCGGACCACGTATATGGGCAGTGGCGTTCCTGACCGGATTAAAGAGGGAACTCTTCCCCGGTTCGGAGATATTTAGGGGCCGCACGAATAACGTTCCTTGTGACATGACTGCAAGTGTCTCACCGAGTTACCGCGCCCGACTGTATCTTCCTGTCCGTACACACGTGACTGTTTTCAGAGGTCGACGCGTCTGGACGCCGAGCAGGAAAACGCCAAGGAAACATTGATGAAGGCAGACGCGACAGTCATCAAAGAAGTTCGACAGAAACGACGGGTGAGTCGGGTGCCTCTCGATATTGTGTACGCAATTTCGTACATACGACAGGGCTGCACCAGGGTTGGTTCGAGGCTACTCGCTCGAGGAGCTCGATACACTCGAATCCAAATGACGGGTTTGAGTGAATACTGCAGAGCGTGCTTACTCCTATGAACAACCCACGGCCTAGGAATACAACGACCAGTAAATACACTAGAACCGCAGATCTGTTTCGTGGACAAAGCAGTCAGGCCTTACGCAGTTTGCCCCCCGAACGGGATTACGGTTCTAAATGGGTTAAGTAGATTCTCAGCTGAGGAGCTCCGCTCATCAGAAACCACTTACTGTCGTTCATCAGTGCCACGCTTACTGTAGCGCACGTCTGTACGAACGAGTAATTTTTGGTCGCATCTGTCGGTTCCGGCTGTTCTACAAAGAAACCGCCCCGATTTCGGATACCGCGAATTTCAACACACCACACACCGTGCGGGAACGAGGAGGGTTTGAGGAGTTGTGTAGGCGGTGGTATGAGCGCTTGGCAGCATGACACCGTGGGTGAATTGACAAGGGCCTCTATCGTTAGCTGTACTCAACAACGAACGAAGACACCTGTATGCCGCACGAACACAAAAAATGAAGTATCACATTGTGCTATCGCTTGAAAGATATGTTCGCAGTTTCGCTATGCGGTGTGCCGGACGTCGGCTATCTCTTTGACTCACCCGTGTGTTCTACATCGCTGCTGCACGTTCGTTTCACATCATATCACCGCGTATAGAGTACGCTCAATCCGATCGAGGTCATGGTCACTAAGAAGGACGGACACAGCAACTGCACCGTTGCTACCATGTCCGATTTCCCGCTTGTGCTCTACTGTGGTGCCAATCCTAAGGTTGAAAAGGTCAGTCAGGGTGACAAGCGCTTGGGCAGGAGTCATGGAACGCATTGCTGATAGTTCAGCGTATGTGAGGGGCTTACTGTACCTTTGTTCTCAGACCGCACACAACGGCTAGTCAAACAGGTAGCCCACGCAGGGGGGAGCAGGGAGGGGGGAACATTTTCCATGGGTCCTACAGCGTTCCACTTCTAGACCGTTGTCTTTTTTTTAGCCCACTACAATATCAAGATGCCCACGCCAGGAATTGTATACTTTGAAAGCAGGCACGTCCGTCATACATATCGATTCCCGGTCCGGTGTCAGGGCAGTACAGTCACGGTAATGCCTGCAACGATAGAGGAAGCACTTTCAGGTCAACATTCTACTGACTGATGGAGATATTATCCAAAGGCATTGGCGAACTATCCAACATCGCTAGCATATGGGTTATGTTCTACACGCGTTTGAATGAATACCTTGGCCCGGCCGGCAGTGGTTCACCGAATTTGTACTTTTGCCTTTCTCAATGTCCTGCTTCGGGCGGGAAATCGTCGGTGAACAGCAGGTGCAACCTTACCATAACATGCATTCGGGGCCAAGACATAACATAGGCTGTTCATCCCTATCTGGTTCTAACTTTGTACGCACTTCCTCTCGGCTGATTTTGATGCACACCCTCGTTGCCGGGTCCTGACACACATCTATATTGGTGCCGTTCGCACGGGTGGTGGGTCGATCGAAAGGACATCGCAAAAACGTGCGACGACCTCGGCGTCAAATGGCAGAAGGAGTACTTCGGGGCTTGGTGAACCGAAAGCAGCAACCGGGCGGGGATGCGGTGGAAGAACGCAACGAAACGTCGCCGCAACTGCTTCGCACGTCAAGCCTCAAGACACACCCTATGTAAAGGAGCTTCTATGACCTCCGCGCGTGGGCCAGACAACATCCGGCATGACAGCCGCAAATACGACTGGGGAGCGAACTTTCACCCCACTCGAGTAATATGGTGGCGTAGATTCTTGCTAATACGAAGAGCTGATCATCCTGGGTGTCGAGCATAGTACCAACCCTCAAAGTATCGATCACCTCGTGTTCGAGTATAGCCCAGGGAAAATGGTTTGGGAATATCGTTCATCCGTCATCAGCACCTGCCGCCATGTGCATGTTGAACCTAAGCAATGCGACCGAAAAAATTTGCTAGTGCCATTGGCGGATAGATGCTATTCCAGGTCAAGCATGCACAAGCCACACACACCTACAGATCCGAGGGTTTAGTGTGCTTCGCTGTGCATCACTTGGTTAGGTTCTAGCATGGACGGAAGCTGTATCATACACCTCAAACTTCGGGTGAGGCACTCCCTGCCCGGCAAACATTAGCTGCGTAGTTTGATGCGCAAATGAAAATTGTAACATGGCAATGACGATGCATGAAAAACTCAGAACGCAATGCTCCCGATATATTCTCGAAGCGGAGAGCTGCCGCCGCGGGCGGTCCGTAAACGCAAGCAGTGTACTATCAACAGTGCTCCAAACGTATTCAGAAGCGTAATGGCTGTCGGCCCCTACTGTAGAACTAGCAACGCTACCATTTCTATGTACTTCCGATGAAACACTACTTTATGTAGTGCCAGGAAACGGCGTGAACACGCGGTGAGATAGGGGTAACAATATTCGGAACTACTGTAGACAATACCGTGGCAAACCCATTCGCGTTACACCATCTTGACATCTGGTTCGTTGTATACCTCACCCAAAAGATTGCTGATCATAGGCGAAGGGTGCGATTTTAACAGAAGACTGGTGCTGCGGTGTGAGGGTCGCTATGGCGCCCACCATACTATCAGACGATTACCGCCACTCACCCTTGTGAGCACCGTACATGCACATGTAGTCTTCAGTTGGTTGGCTGATTCGTCTTGCGATGTACCGTCACATCATGGTGTGTTTGTTGCTCTTCGATAACAATCTCTATTTACGGTGAAGTTTGATTGAGAAACGGAACTACTCGCGTGACTGGCGTCCAGCAAGATGGTTCTAAAAAGAGGTACCCCCCGCGACAGTAACAACAGGCCGATATCCGGTTCCAGTTAAGACATCCTAAGTAAACCCCTTCATGTCGAGGGGTCAGAACGCGTATGGTAACCGTTGCCACGGCGTACGTGTGGCTTCGGTGAGTGCCATGCCTTGCACGTGGCAAACGGTTGTGTCCTATTACGGCGTTAGTGGTTGAAACCTGGTTCTAGCCGTATTTGGTGCAGCCATGTTGTGCACATGACAATGCTGGTGCTCCTTCATCGTGAGACGTACTTCCGCATACAGTTATGTTCTCCGGATAGATATGAACGTTCATTGTCGCCATTATAAGTAGCCCCTTACCAGGATCGTATTAGCCAGTGAAAGCATGCACGGTGGTTTCGTTTGTATTGGCCGTATTCGGCTGCAGGCGCCGTCACCTGTAGGCGTCGCTCTATCTACAGTGAAAGCCCCACCGATATGGGTTTGGTGTATGGTATCATGCGGACAATTGGTTTAGTACGTATGGACGTGAATAGCTACCCATAGTGATACCATCGCGGCGTGCGTCATACCTCGTCGGCATATTTTTTTGTTGTAGGGCTATATGGGGCATACTCAGTGGATGCCGATGTATCCTTCAGTCACAGCCCAGGGAGCCTTGCTGGGGTAAAGGTTGCACCACTGGATTTATTGGCTCGAAAGTATGTCGCCGACGGAGGTCCTGAACCGAGCGTTTACCGAATATTGTGGGGTACGATGTATCTCGTGGAGCTTTCGAAGTAAATGGCGAGAACCGCATCGGGCTTAGGTTTTACATTGGTGTTTGTTCTAAATACTGGTATTTCCTGGGTAAGTATACATAGGGTGCCATGATTCGTTAGTGCTACCCCAGCCGTTGCCGGCATCCTTCGCTCAACGGAAATCGGACCAGTCGAGAGGATAGGAGCCGTCGGCACCGGTTTCAGGTTTCGCGAACGGAAACAACCGTCCGAAGCAACCGATCTCGGAGAAGCTCGCCGAGACGTGGAGCATGACAGGCTAAAGTGGGTGTTGAACTACAGACAGTACCCTCCTCGGGTGTCTAGTAATGTGGAATCCGGTTTATTTTCATCGAGAGGGTCCATGCGCACATGCGGTACATGCCCCGTTAGAGAGTTTTCACTACGGGAGCCGAATTACATATGAGACGATCGGGTTGCAGCTGAATGGATACTGGGGAGACAATGGATATTAAATTTCCACTTGGTAAAACACTCTTGTTTATATCACTGCTATGACGATATTGTTCTGTTCTCACGTCGTTGAATGCGACTATTTTCAACGATTGATACGATGATGTGTTGCCGCTCATCCCAAGTCTTCACCCACACAGCGATGACAATCTACACCAATCGGTAATGGTGAAGACAGCGCAGGAGAAAGTGGACCTCCGATGAGTCTTTCCCCGAAAAATATCTCTAGGAGGAGTTTTGCGCCTTCTGAACAAAGGACGACCGGCTGTGTGATCCGTGCTCATTTCTTTCGAACTATTCGATGAAGACACCGTACACCTTCAGCTCAGAATTAGGCCCGTCGCAGTTCCTAACGACAAGGAGCTCGCTTGCTTTTCGTGTTGACCTGTATTTACATAAAGGTCTTCGCACTCCCACGGCCAACGGCCCGGCATCATGCCATCGTATGGGCGAGACACCGCTCACTTGTCACTAGTATCACCACCGTGTTTCGAAAGCAAAACTCTACCGTCATCATTACTCGACGTTGACGTTCATTCGACAGACAGACGCTATACCAGCCTTTACAACCTTCAGCTGTTCGGACCCCCATCGGAGCCGTGTCACACGGAGCCATGTCGGGCAGTTGTCACACTATTTGATGATGTGTGCAGCATTTTTCAAGCTGTAGATTCGTTGTCGGTGTCATCAGCGGGAAAAAATTGGGCAGAACTGGCCTTGTAGAATATGATGCAGACACTCATTTTGTGAGTTTCCGCCGTACGCGCAACAGTAGTAGTATCGCACACCGGCTCTGAAAAACAGGGTTATCGTTTTGGTTTGATCAGTTTTTATGGGAATGTTTTGAAAGGGTCTGAAAGCTGTTTTTTTTGCCGAAAACCGGCGATTTAGTTGACGGGACAGTCATAAACACCAGTAGACTCCTCAGGGAGATCCCCTTAGCTTCCTGGGAGGGTTCTCGAACACTTTTCTGTTTTTCCAGAGTCGCAGTTGGAACGTCTGTCCATGTTTCAAGTTCTGCGGACATCATAGTTTTTCACCCAAAATCTTCCGAGACCCATTTTTTCCGCCCTCAGTTCTGACCAGAAACTCTGATCCTCCAGAGAAAACTGAGTGGCTGCTCCATGAAATAAACCGCGACTCTGAGAAATCAGGAACACTTTCCCGAAAGCTCACAGAAAATTACGCTGAGGGTTTTGAGGAGTTTGTCGGCTTTCCCGTTGAGTAAAACGCGTATATCCAGCATGAAAACCCAGTTATAAGAGCTCAGCAACAATTGCCCGTAACAGTTGGTCTGAGCAACACATATAAGGCACTCATGAGATATGGGCGCCCCCGAGAGTCTTGCTGTTTAATCTGGCGATACAATATCTATAGCCTGCCAAGGCCGATTTCGCAAGTAGGCTATTCACCTAGTGGGTCTTTTTTCTTGTGCAAAAACGAGATTGTCGACGAGGCAAACATTCGAGGCGTTCAACGAAGTAGAGGTTCGCCCTGATTTTTATGAGGCTCCTTACACGACGAGAAGCTCCACATCTCACTCTAAAACTGACTTCAGCGAAAATCGAATTGAGTCCCGATGGAAAATCCCATTGTCCCCAAGTATGCAACCATGGCTTCTTCGAAAAAAGGTTGAAATCCGACGACTTCGGGCTAAGGAGCCCCGTCATTCGGAAACAAGATGGCGGCAAATGTACTACCTCTATCGTATAGCGCGTCAATTGCTGAACGACTCTCGCGTTGAAATAATGGCGCGCGCTTTCGTGCGCGGTGGGACGTTAACCCCCCGTGTAAACCCGGATCGAAGTTCTGCAAGGGATTGAGCTAGGTGAATATAGGTGCGATAGACAGATGATAGCAAGAACGGGGTGGATGAAAAAAGGGAGTGAAGACGAGTAATGTTGAAGTATACCAGGACCAAGATACACACGTTTTCAATATGCGGAGGCATGCCAAGATCTTCTTCACGCGACGCGACAGGATCCGCGTTCGCACGACATTACACGTGAGATTAAAGCAAGATCACTCCCTAGCCCTGGACGTTTGTGTTTTCTGGCTTGATTAAGCCAAATGGATATTAGCGCCAAAGTGAACAGCGGGTACATAAACAGGCGCGATCCCTTGGTCCCCGTATGCACGATATCTGCTTGATTTACACATCAAGTGTATTTTCGATAGAGCTATATTTACATTTTCGGCATCAGCTACAGCAGTAGATACAGCTACAGGTGACACCCCGACAGCACGCATACGTGATCCCACAAGCCCCTAGCACCTACAAACTGACCCTGGGTGAAGTGCTCACTGCCAGGGATAGGAACGAAGCGATATGTCGGCCGTATCCAGCGAATAAAACCGACAATTACCAGGCCCATGCAATGGTGCTTCACGAGGTGTACCCAAAGGTAGATTTGGTACGCTGTAAGCAAGATTCTGGGGCTAGCTTGCGTCGTTGATGGCTTTTTTGCAGCTGTGCACTTTTATGCAGTGCAGCGATAACATTCCAACTCGCATGCTGAGACGACATCTACTCCACGCAGGACCTGCGTTGCGTTCGTTGATATTTATGACCCCTCTGTCTTGCTCGCAAATCGTGTACGAGTGAGTATTTCATGCACGAATTGCATCCTGGTACATGTGACAGTATTCGGTCGTACTTGGGGAAATAAATGACTGCTCTTACTGCCAACATTCCTGGCAGCAAAGTAAACATTATGTCCCCGGTTCTGCCACAAAGGGGTGAATTCCCCGGTTCTGCCACAAAGGGGTGAATTTCTCGCCCGCGATCAACACTTTCAAACGCAAAACAGCGACGGACGCTTGTTCGGTCATCAGCGTGGGCATGCGAGCGAGCAGCGCCTCTGAGCACAATAGCTTTGATGGGATGGGTGAGATCCGGCTCGAACCCTCGCGAAATACGTTCGAACCACTCGATCGCTCACAAATGACTCTCGAAGGTTCGTGCCCGTAATTTTGTGGGGGCAAAAACGTACACGACGTACTCAAACAAATCCCACACGCCCGTCATCATGCTGTTTCTGCAACAAGGAGTACCGGCAAGCCACAACGTACCCGAACGTCTGGCCATGCACACAAAGGTTCCTTCCAAGTGGGTTCATATGAGGTCGTATGACGTTTGGCATATGCTCGAGTCTAACACTGAGGCAGGTGCCTGAACCCCCCAGGAATTGCTCTTGCCACCATCTGCGGGATCGAACAGCACGCAAGTGAACGAGGACGGACGCGCAATCCCGCCGTGAGATACCGTCAGCGGCCACGTTAAATAATCCCTGTACGTGTTTTACGTCATAGTGCCAACCAAAAAACAATTCTAGCACACCAACGAGGTGCATCAACGCGCCAGGTGTCGGCCCCTTTCCCCCTCAACGACCGCGCACCAACTCTACGGCTGCTTTGTTGTCGTCAGGCACCAACACACAGTCCCCCATAGCGGACGGACGTTCAGCACACAACAAGACGATAATCCACCCAAACAATTGTTCTGCCGAGCAGTTCGAGAAAATTGACTGATATGTCGTTTTCGTCTCCTACGGGCTCACTCTATCTACAGACACGAGATCGCTCCACGACGTAGAGCTCGTATCGTCAATATACTCTTGGTTCAGGGTGAATACCCCCAACAGCGGTGTTCGTGTCGAAACCTGATTAGGTTGAGAAGGGCGCTCAAGAACATGATACACCGGAGTCGACAAGGCTCCGTTGAGCGCAACCACCGGCAGACGTCGAGGTTACCAAATCACTTGGGCCAGGCCGAGACGTCACCC
This sequence comes from Postelsia palmaeformis, assembly GCA_037834295.1. Lineage (NCBI taxonomy): Eukaryota > Phaeophyceae > Laminariales > Laminariaceae > Postelsia > Postelsia palmaeformis. The sequence continues at coordinate 2,735 of JBBMHQ010092306.1, read as the reverse complement.
GGGGTTCGCCATACGGCAAGTAAACCAGCTCCGGTGGCTATGCGCGGCGTACCAATCGAAGCCAAAAGGCGGTTAACAAAAGTTCCCCCTGGACGTACAGCGAAACGAACGTGAATTATAAAGGTGGCGAGCGACACCTACTATTCTGAAGGAGATGCAAGAGACGGTGGCCACTCTGCAAGAATAGCGCAGCTTAAGGCGCTTATGGGACGCGAACGCAACCGTGACTGCCTCTGTACCATTGATCTGTCCCAACACCTGGAGTTGCGTGTCCAAGTTATGTTTTTCGTTCAACTGAGAGTCGGGACGGATCGGAAACCTTGCGCTTGCCCAATAAGTATAAATGGTCCGACGTCAGCGACTGTACATCACGCGAACAACGGCGGTCGTCCGGCCACCATTGTGACTCGAAGATAATACATTCGTCTATGCACTACCTCGCAGAAACCGTAGCTCCCGATGTTGCCCCCGGAACCAGGAACGGGCCCACAATCACGCAGGGCACTAACAATCCCGAACCCCCCGCAGCGGGTAGCGTTCAACGTGCGCACGACGTGTGCGCCTTGAAACGTAGGATGGGCGTGAACATGATCGGGCGCAGATGCTATGAACACCCATAACCCAGGGGGTTTGCGCCAACTAAATTCGAGGCACATTTCCACAATAACATGATCACCGAACACGTGTCCAAATGTCGGTGAGCCTGTCCGGTCAACCAAAGCCTGATGAAACACGTGTTTATTGTATATCGTTCGAATTGCATTATATTACGTATCGTTTCCTGAGTCGTGGGAAAGAGAGAGAAGCCCCCCCTCGGTCAGATACCGGTGTCGCAGCTTTCTCCAATACCCTGAGTATCTCGACCACCATATTCTACGTCTCTCTCCCTCCTATTATACCGGCCGAGTTCCTGACTAGTAGTGGCGGGCATCAATGTTCGGTCGAAGAGCCGGCATAGGCCCGTGGACGACAACTGTCCTCACAGCGCGTTGCTCTTCTTCGTGGTCGGACCTATCTTGGCGGCGGCAAGGTTGTGGCTTTGCTTGAACACCCCGCCCCGGCTATCATGTTGTACGTGGAGATCTTCGATGAGTTTTAGAACATTGCCACCGCACGCCCAAACGAAGAGTGTGCGACTGAACGCGGGAACAGGCCGCGCGTCGATTTCGGCACTTGACCGAGGGAAAACAGTCGGCAGACGAACTTACTAGGCAAATCACATGATAATGCTGACCTTCAGGCGAAGGTCGTCGTTCACCATTTCGCTCAAGACAGCTCGCGCCGCGGAACTCGAGATAAAGATTATGTTGCTTAGAGTGTGACAGCGCAGACCAGCAGGCGCGGTTATGACAGAGGCGTCGACGGGTGTCAGCCAGGCCAGGCAAGCGCGGTCGTCCGAGACGTCAGCCAAGAGTCCGAATGTAAGAACCACCCTAAGAGCCTGACGTAACAAGTCGAGGCGGTCAGCGATCACCAAGAGGTGGTCGACGATGCGTCCGGCGCGTGGCCAATATGCGTCCACGTCTAATTCCCCGACGGTGCGAAGCTATTCCTCACCCACAAACGAATGACTGTCCGCGGCCAACCAGTCGAGGTTCTAGGGCAGGCGTCCCCGAAGCAGCCATCGTTCGCGGGAAGGCGTGTGATTCCGAAGGGACATGTCGTCCATTAGCTGAGGGTTTTGGACGTGATGTTCCCTCGCTTCCCTGCGGTCTCGCACGGTCGGCTCAAGCTCGGCAAAGTTGTCCACAAACGGCTGGAGAAAGGTCTCGACGTGCGCGGTCTTGGATGCGCCGCAGGGGACGGCGTCCTAAAGGTCACCAGCAGACAGAAGCACATTGTCTAGCATTGGCTTGACGCTGGGTATCTACGTGTCGATACGGGGAAACTCAGAGACCGCGTGGTTCTGCCAATGCAGCACGGCAGCCGTCGACACCACTCCTCTCGAGGCTGCCGGTATATATAGAGGAACAGCAGCAGCAGCAGCAGCAGCGGCAGCAGCAGTGTCCTGGCGAGCCTCGGTATAGTCTCGGTCAGCAGCCGCGGCCTCGACGCGGTGTATATCGACTTCCTCATATACCGTACCTACGGCAGCATGCACATACATGTATCTTTGCCTATGCTTGTGCGGCAATCAAAGCAACGTTACTCCTCGCGCAGCAGTAGCCGCGGAAGCCTTGGTCCCCTGCGACTCGTTCTTATCGGACATCTTGACCTCGTGACTTGTCTCTATCATACCTTGGGTCTGTAGTGCTGTATCTGCTTCACTGCGCTACCACGTGTAGGTTGCGGCTTCCTACCGGACAAGGTGTGTGTACCAAGGGCTGCGATTCACGCTACCATGTATCACTGCATTCATTCGTCTGATTGGCTAACTTCTTACATGCATACAAAACTCGCATTCTCTCATTCTTCCGATAATATTCTGCTTACCCTGCTGCGTGTACCAAATTATTTGTCATCAGCCGGCTGCTCCAGTGGTCGTCGCACGAATAAATAGTCGATTCGTGAAACCGAAGATTAAGATTCATGAGTTCGAATCCCAGCGCTTTTGCACAAAAAAAAATGAAAAAAAATAATGTTTCAAGCGCATGCCGTGGGTAAAGAACGGGTGCAGTTCGACGCGGGTGGACAGGAAAAAAAAACACCCCGGGTATTTTGGCGGAAATAAAGCAAGGCACGAAGTGTAGTGGAGAGGAAGAAAAAGACCCTGCCGTGAGCCATTATACAGTAAT
>JBBMHQ010092284.1:0-10607 GCA_037834295.1 Postelsia palmaeformis | reverse complement strand
AGTTTCCCCCCCCCCCCCCCCCCCCTTACCCTCCTACTCCTCCCTTCCGCCGTCCGCCACTGCATGATGTTACAGCAATGTACCTCATTTTTAGAAAAATCTTGAGTAGACTAAAAACAAGAACGCGTTCGCCGTACCTATTTAATGGATGCCCACCCCCCCCTCCCTCCCGTCTCCTCCCTGTCCCTCTCGCCCGTCACCTCATGATATACTGCCTCATGTTTTTTCTCAATAAACTTGATTCGGTTTTTATTGAACATCAAAAATATGTACTCGGTATATATACAGGCGTCATTTCTTTCCTGGAGTGGCTTCAGTTTTGTGTGCCGGGGGCAGGGCGCGATGAGCACAGCTTCAATTGCGCCGGTCACCACGGCTTAGGGTCTTGCGACGCCCCGGCGGGCGGGGTGGAGTGCAACTGGTGCCTGAAGTCCTGGCCGCAGGGGAGCCGCATGTTTTCGTGCAGGGAGTGCAACGCGGACGCGTGCCTCGAGTGCGCCGTGCGGCACCTGGAGTCGTGCGAGACCCGTATCAGCTGCGAGCGAGCTTCCTGCTCGCTGGGAGCGGCGTCGACGCCTTAGAGGACGAGCCCTGATTGAATCGATTGGACTGATCGGTGGGTCTGTTTGGTTGATCGGTTGGTTGACTGGTTGACTGCTTGGTCTGCTCGGTAGATCAGTCGGTCTGTTGGGTAGATTGTTCGGTGAACCGGACCGCCTGGTCGGCAGGCCTTCCTTCGGAAGAGCCCACCCTGATTCCTCGATCGATGAGATCAATCGGTCAGTACGTTGGTGGGTCGGCCAGTTGGTCGGTCTGCCCGTAGACTGGTAGCTGGGTAGGCCGATCGGTCGGTCAGTCGTGTCGGTAAGTCGACGACGCCTTCGGAGCAGTCCTGGTTGGTCGACAAACCGATAGGATAGATCGATGGGTCGGTCTTCGTTCGATTGTTCGGCCGATCTGTCTGTCTAGCGGTCGGTCGGTCGGTCGGTATGTCGGTAGATTGGTGGGTCGGTCTGTCGCCAGGTCGATAAACTGGCAATGACCTTGCAAGACAGCTCTGACTCGTCGCTAAAATGATACCAGGTATGAAATATCGGTTCGATGTTTGGTCGGTCGGTAGGCCGGACTGTCGATAGACCGGTCATCAGTCTGATCGCTGCGAAACCCGCGTCGTCAGGTGCGAGTGATCAGGCACGTCGACTGGGCACAACAACGCTTTCGTAAACCCTTATTGGCCTATAGATCAATCCCGATCGATCGAACTATTCGATGGGTCGGTCGATTGGGCGGACTGGCCGTTCGGCTGATTCGATTGATCAGATTGATCGTTCGTCCAGCCGAATTGGTGGATGTTTCGGTCGGATTGAAGAAACTCGCTTGTCGTGATGCCGTGCCGAGGTGGCGTGTTTTCTTTTTCTCCCCGCCCAAGGCCTCCGAAAGGGCCCGGATCTATCGATTTATCAATCGATCGATCGGTCGGCCGGTCTGTTGATCCGTTGATCAGGCGTTCGGTCTGTCCGTCTGTCTGATCGAACGATAAGTTCGCTTGGTCGTTCGTCCTGTCCGTCGATCGGTCGGGTCTATCAAGGTACCACCCGTAGAGACGCTTGTCGTGATGCCGTGCCGGGCTGCTGGCGTTGATCTCGTTTCTTTTTTTTCCGTGTACGTGTCGTATTGTGACTCCCAAGTATTCCCAAACTGTTTGTTAGTCCGCCCAGTCGCATGCCCTGCCTTACCTTGTGTGTTTGCAGTTGCAGCTGCAGCTGCAGCTGCAGCGATGCGGTCAATTTGCAATTGTTATCTGCTTCAGCTGCCTGTGCGCACATACGAAGCTGAAACCCTTTCACCCCTGGGTATTTCTTCTTTTTTTTGCCCGCGCGAGCGCGTTGTAAATGTTGACAAAATGTAACCAAGTGAGTCGTATGTAGCTCTAGAAGGAGGTAGGTATCTCTATAAAGGGGAGGGCGCTCTTGGGCGCGCGGGATGTAGCCTACGTACGATTCCAACCACTTCAGCCTCCTGTTGTTGCTTTTGAAACAACAAATTGATCAAATAGAAGACCCCGTCTTTTTTAACGTGTCAAGGGCTCTTTTACCCGTAATATAGTTGTTTCAATGCATGGAGGCGGTCAGTCAAGAGTCAAAAGGGGTCGAACCGCGGTCTCCTCGCAGTAACGCCTTTTTGATTACGAAAAATTCTGGGACATTCCTCGGTGTTTTTTCGGCGGGATTTGATTTATATATTTCCCCGCATTTTTTGTTTTTTGTGAGTGATTCGGGAATCCTTGGTCGCGTAATGACTTGTGAAAATCTCCCTCCCGCACAGACGAGTGAAGTTGTATACCGCGCAAGTATTCTCAATGCGAAAGACCGCGCGCTGAAGATAGAAGAAGAAAAAAAATGTACATAAAATGGTTAATCTGACATCCGTAAATCCCGCAAGCGACCCACGCGGCCTCGAAGCAGCATCGCCGTGATTTTCTCTCTGTATTCTTCTGAGTTTCCGTGGGCCAACTGCTTTTGACCGCCCATGAGGCGACGAGGCCTTGTCGCTAGTTGCTTTAGCGCACATGTCTGGCCGTACGTAATGATACTACGTATTCGATTCATATTGCGGATGGGTTGACTAATCGTTATCTGCCCTTTTTCGTGTCTCGTTTTTCGAACATGAAGACAAAACTGTCCTGGGATTTTTTCCCATGAGCGCACACGACCGTTGGCTTCCGAGATTCAGATGCGACTGGTTTTGTTGAGTGGAAGCTTTTTTTTTGTTTGTTTTTCGACAACGACTTTTTTGTCGCGACTTTCCAGCATACATGGGCCATGCGGCTGAGGTTCAGATTTGGTTGATTGTTTCTCGTCTGTTTTTTTTTTGTGTGCGTGTTTCTTTTTTCGGACGAAAAAGGCCGTCCGTGCTTTTTTAGCGCACAGGACCGTGCGGCGGAGATTCAGATTCGATTGGCTGTTTGTTATGGGCGTTTTGGTGCTTGTTTCCGACGACCACAAACATATGTCGCGTTTTTCCAGCCTGTGTTTGTGGGCATCCGGTAGAGTTTCAGATTTGATTGGTTGTGGTGATCTTTCTGGTTTTGGTTTTCCTGTTGCCAATTTCCAGTATACACGGCCATGCGGATGTTCAGATGTGAAAGCGTGTTGTGGGATTTTTTTTCGTGTGTCTTCGTTTCGGACGAGAAGCCGATTTTCCGGTGCACATGACCACCCGTACGATAGGTACCTTGTAGATTCAGAGTTTCATGGGTCGTTACTGCTTATTTGTGTTCGGCGATCGACGATAATGTGCCGCAATTTTGCAGCCCATATGGCCATACGGAGGAGAGTCAGCTCAGATTTGTGGTTATGAGCTTCTTTCGTGTTTCGTTTTCGACAAGTAGTCGCTATTTATCACGCGGGTTAAGGTAGACCGCGGGTACCTTCTGTACCTTTTGTGTTCTCATGCCACTGAACGCCCGTGGATGCCGTGAGACCGGGCAAGATGCGATGAAAATCGAAGGAGCAGTAGTGGGGATGCTGCACCCTGTACGTGTTCAAAGAAAGTGATTTTGTAGCCGCTGATGTAGGCAGGGCCTGTAGATTTGATATAGCAAAAATATCGTGCGGCGTGAAAGACGAAAGAGAGAGAGCTTCTGCCTTGCCTTGCCTTGTTGCAAGATATAATGGCATACGGAGTAGGAGAGAAGGAGAGAAGGAGAGAGGTCTGGTTCAAGGTTATACTTAAGGGGCATACCGGTATGATATAAAATACGGAAATAGAAAAAAGGTTCGATTCAGGTAGTTCGCCTGAATGAAGGCATGCACCTGGGGAGAGAGAGGAGATGGTCGAACTCACTGGGAAGTAAACCATGAAAAAATGAAAAAATAAGCGTTGTCGGACCAAAAGGCAAAATAAAACTATTTCACATCTCGGAGCCAGATGATCGACTCCCATTCGCTTGATGATCTACGGCGAGCGGTGGTGGGTCTTTCAGGCCAGAGAGTTAAATCCCTGATCCGTGCCTGTTATGTGGCCTCCATTCCAACCTTACGCTGGAACTCCCCGTGAGCAAAACATGGATGTATTTCGTGGACTATTTTATTGGAAAAAATGAAGTAAAAATAAGATCAGGCTTGAACTTTGCTACAACGAACGAGTACGCACGTATTATGCGAAACGATTTGAGCAGGATATACACCCCATAGGGGGGCGTTTCATGTGTGTGCAGTTTCGTAGATTTGTAGATTTATGTGGGGTCGTCTCTGTGAGGGGAAGCTTAAAGCCCGCCTGTCTGTCCGTCTGTCTGTCTGTCTGTCTGTCTGTCTGTCTGTCTGTCTGTCTGTCTGCCTGTCAGCTCACTATCTACCGAACCTACGCTACCATGTCCTGGAATTGGATCAGACAGCGTCCCAGCACGATAAGATCAGCCATCCAGAAGGGAAAAAATCCGGATAAGAAGCCCAGACATATTTGTATAAGAAGAGAAAAGTTCGAGAAACTCGGTGAGCTGCCGCACTATAGGAACACTCGTTCGTGAAGCTATTTTTTTCGTCGTCTGAAAAAGTGCCCCATCGTGCTTTAAGCTCTCGCTTTCGACGAGCTCCTCCCTGCGGATCGCTCGTGGGGGCGATCTTCGCTCCGCGCTTTGCTACGAGCTGCTGCTTGGCGTCTTCGTGCAGGCGAGGTGCGCTTGGCGCCCTGCTCCCGCTCGGTGCAGCAAATACAAGCAGCACTCGCCAAGGCTATCTATCACCACAGCCGCCCTTATCGCAAGCGTCTCGCTGTGACTGTGACTTCGACCCTCTGTATAATAAACAGGTTACGCACGCTAGGCAGATACACTAGGCAACATAAAACGGTATGTACTGTGTGCGGTTTAGGCTGGCGATTTTTTCCATGGGCGTGCACCACAAACAAAGATGTAGGTCCGGTCCACAGAGCAGAGCACCTCTTCCATATCAAGTAGAACCTGTCTAGTACTGTAGGGTTCGAAGCGCAGGTCTCGGTGTGGGCTGGCTCTCTGTGGCGTTGTTCTGCTCGCCTCCGTCGCGAGCTCCGAGTCTACACGCACCCGATGCACGAGGTACCAGGCTGAGCCACCATACGCACGCAGTTATTTAAAGACAATCGAAGCTAGTCGGCAACATCCACATCGTAGGTACGCTACGTACTAACTATAATAGAACCCCAAACACATAATGTTTTGTGTATATACTTCGTATACGTTAACGCTTCACTATATATATTCAATAACCCCCCCCCCATCTTGGTCAAGTTTTTCGCATTCGATGAGTTTTTGTTTGCGCTCGGCAGCGTTGTCTACGCGTCTCGTCGTCGATGCCATTCTTCTCTCTCGTACTTGTTTCGCACTTAAGTCTTACTTGGGTGTTGTCAGATTCGTTCACAGGTGCTTCTTACTTTGCTCATCATGAGACATGCATACGTACTTTAATACAATATATCATACCCCTCCGCCGCACACTCAAACACAACTAGGTAAAATGGGAGGGGGAGGGGGGGAGGGGGACCCCTGGATGCTTCTCAAGACACTGTGTTTTTTTCGTCAATACCTTGTGAACTCGGAAGGACACTTGAGGCTGTTTGCGCCGAGCTTTGAAGCCCACGGAAGGATACCGAACGACAGCAACAACAAGACTCTTGCCGCACAAGACCAACGAGAAGCGCCCGACATTCGATTTACTTTCTCAATTTTCGAACACCCTTCCACCTTGCAAAATATTGGAACAATGCTCGGTACGTACTACAAAACGCTACTGTTTGCAGGCCCTTATGATCGGTTGTGTCTCGGGGGCTTGTTACAGCTTTTTCTATCGAAAAATCAGTTGTTAGGTGGTGCGTGTATGGTTCGCCGCAAATGCTCTATACCGGTAAATAACGCAGCTAAGGGTCGATCTTAACGATTTGGGAGGGGGGGGGTGTATTGATAAAGGCGGCGATCACAGCCACGGCCGGTCACGCTACGCGATCGAGAGAGGCGTTTCCGATTGGTGTCGGGGATGCGAGTGCAAGGAGTCGTAGAGCACTGGAGCAAGACATGATCCTGCCCTTGATACTTCTATATACTGTTGCTGGCCGCTCGCGCTGCTCGTACAGTAGACGGTTCAATGGTTTGTAAGGGTCGATCTTAACGAGGGCTGTTTTCTTTGTTGTTTTTTCCGGTATTTTCCCGAAACTTCGGTATTCCTTGGTATTTTCCTATAGGAAAATACCGAAAATTTGTAAAAATATTGAAAAAAAATGAAAAAGACTCCTCGTTAAGATCACCCTGACAACATCGAGGTTCTCGGTTGTGGTCTGTTTAATATCTAGGGGGGCTCTGAAGGGGTTAACGACACTGTGAATGGCTTGGCTGACCTCCCGTTCATTCATGAATGGTCCGAGTTTGACAAATCAATTGAAGTACAGTTATTACGTGGAGCCATAGTTAACAGGACCTAAATTTGTTGGTAAAAATAGCGAAATATATAGGCTTTTGTGTGTACCGCAGGTCCTATCAACTATGGTTCTTCGTAATAGTTGCTGCTGTGACATACACTCCAAAACAAACGGTTGGTGCGCTGACATTCATCCGTGGTACCTCCAAATAAGCCCAAACGGAAGCGGCTCATCTTGGTGTTTCGCGCTGCGCTCCCCGCCCCGCCCCCTCCCCGCGCTCTTTTCTCATACGACTTTACCGCCATGCATGATAACAAGTACACCCCCGCCTGCTCCCTCCCTCTTTTCTCCCCGATGCTTCTAACATCTCCACGGTTGCATATACGAGTACATTACAGTACTTGGTTTCCTTGCGAAATAGTTGTAGATGAATCTGTGCATATTATACCGAAGCCCCTCCACCCCTCATTCGACTGCGGCCGTGCATGAAATCGAGTGCATTTTTCTATCGAGTATCCCCCCTTCGGCCTCCGCGCCTCAACAACCACGAACAACACCATCGTCAATACTTGGAGAACAGGCGTACACCCACGAAAATGAAAAACCGCCATGAACACGCCTCTTGCGCACCCCCCTTCCCGGCCTCCCCGCCAACATCCGGATCAAGGTAGCACGGTCGACACATCGACGCTCGATGGGGACACCAGCACCAGTAACGCCCCTGCCTGGTCGGTGAAAACCCTACATGCTCCGTCCCGGCATTGTAGGGATACGAGGGGTCTACGGTCATACGACTACGGCCATGCGTGGGATCGGGTACATATTTTCTATCGAGCCCACCCCCGCCCAAACTCACACCAACCCAGCCTCCGCGCCTCTCAAGAATTCCCAAGAAACCCTCTACAGGTTTTAGTAGCAGCTACAGTAGAAAGGGATTTCATGACGGCAGTTTTCTGATTTATTTGTCAACATTGTTTTGTCGGAATTTTTGATTGGCGGAAAATCTTTTTCTGCTCGGTTTGTCCAGACTCCTGCAGAGCCTCTGGCTCATGTTTTGTTTAGCTCTTCTTTTTGCGTCCCTCGTTCCTCCGGCGTGCACAAACCCAACACAACACCGAATGGCAGGTATTGTCACAAGGTTATATTATCATGCCCGCCGTCCGCCGTTTCTGTCCGCCGTTTCTGTTTTGCACTTAATTTTTTTTGTGGGAAGTTTTCCTCAAAAGCTTGTTCTCGTCGTGGTGCGCACGCGCAATAGTAGAGTAAACGCACCTCTACTACTACAATGTGGGTCAGGGTTCATAGCTCATCTGCTTCTGCGCTGTGCGTCGTGATCTAGCTCATCTACTGCTGTTGTGGGCCACGATCTAGCTCATCTATAATACCGTCAGCTGCCGTTGTATGAGAGGCGGTGCACTATCATCCGCAGAGTACATATCCAACCCACTTAACCTGCGGTAGATGGATCGTGAAGGATATACGCGGCTCCCAGCCGGCAACATGAGCTAAATCATACAGATCATACAGATCATACCAGATCGGGAATATGTGATATATCCGCCTTCAAAGAGCCAGGTCATCAACTGGGAATGAGTGATCTACATATGTTTCTGATCTGACTGTCCGAGGCTCGCAACGACGCCACCACACTACTTACTGTTGCCAATTTTCTAAAACAAAACGAATCGCACGCGCGCGCTTTGCTTCTGTCCTCTGGCATATGCTTCACGCACTGGCCAGGTGTGCGTGTACATGTATGTGCTCTTGTCATGAGAATATTATGAGGGTGGACATGCATGCGTGTTTTGGACGGCTGAATCTTATGTTACTGCTGTTCTCACATGAACTCTCTCGTGTTAACCCCTATAGAACCGTGGTCCCGTTTAGGGTAGTAACCACTTGAAATTAGACTGGTTTGTCCCCAAAACGGTACTGCGATCCTGACAGGGATTGAATTGACACACTCCGCGGTCACAAAAAAAAAAAAAAGTGCTGGAGCCCTAATCAAGGAAGACACGAAAAACCATCCCAAAAAAAAAACAAATAAGGAACACAAAAACAAGAAAACAAGAAAAAACAAAATTCAGCGCCGGGAAGTAACGACGCTTGCTGTATCACCTAAAAGTAACACCCGGGCGACGAGAACAACGCGCACACACACGTACATGGAATGAAACCGATGTGGAAACTGAGCTAGCCTGGCCGCGGGTATCGACTCAACTGCAGCAGAGTTCCCCCCCGTTTCCCACAAGTTACCAACTCGTAGTCCCCTCTCTGTATAGTGCCGGTATACAGGTGCGCCAGCCAACACTACCGGCCCTATAAATGTAGCGGCAACCAACCGGCACTAACTACTCCGCGCACTGCCACAATGGTTGATAATCCCATATGTACCAAGCGATCCCACAGGCATTAAAGCAGGCAACCAGCAATAGAAGGTTATGGGGTAAGGCACTAAAGAGGGACCCCTTCTGTATGCCACGTCAAAAAACGAATATTATACTATCATGCTTCCAACTCGCGGTGGGCGGGGAGGCTCCCAACCGACACTAGAGGCGGCTATCATGTTTCCACCCCCCGTACGTGCGAGCCGAAAATCGCATGCACCACCTCCAGCGTTTTCGAGAAGACTGTTCGCTTGAGCGTTTTAGCACTCCAGTCTCGTTTTGGGGACACACCACTCAAATTCCAAGTAAGTTGTCCCCAATTGCCCCGAAAACGAGATTGCAGTCCTCGAAGGGTTAAACTTACGGTCGAAACGTTTGAGTAAAAAAAATATGTTCGAGAATTGGGGATAGGCCTACCGTAAGGCCAGACCCAGGCAGTACGTACGTTTTGGGCGACAGGCATACCGATATAATAAGGCAAAAAAACGTCAATAACGTCCTTCACCTCCCCCCCGGCCTCCACGCCGCGAGAATCCCTACGAAAGCCACCAAGCCAAAGATACAGATCAAGCTGGGCTTCATGTTACTGGTGCTACAGCCACGATGACAGATAGATGAGACGAACATATTTTGAAACCCTCCTATTCAAATGCAAACCCGCCCCCCAACCCTGGCCTCCACGCCTCAAGAACCACGAAGAACCCCAGCCCGACAAGATCCACAGCAAGCAGGCATTCAGGGTAAACCCCCTCCAGCTTCTCTCCATGCCTCAACAACCCTCAGGATAACCTCCGCCAAGATGCAGCAGACCCATATCACCTCATGGAAATCGGCTTGCTTTAAAAGGTACCAATACAAATCAGGGCGGTACTAAGCTCTGGCGATGCTACACTCACTGAAACAATTACACCAGAACCCCCCCCCCCCCACTCTATGCCCATACGACTACGCCCATACATAATAATGAGTATATAGGTTGGGTTGCGTCGTTTGGCGACGACACTGTAAAACATGCCGCTCACTACGTGAGCTAGACAGCCAGGGTCCCGTTGTTTTTTTTTGGCGGTCGCCCACAGCTGGTCGTCTTGTTGGATGATTTATGCGAGGTAAAAGTACCTTTACTCCGCACAAGGGAATTGATCGTATCACGTAGGGTTTATGGTAAGACACCCAAGAGGCAGTCACATAGTACTCCCATTGCTGTCTCCGGAAATGCCTACACCGGAAATTAAATCAACTCATTAAAGCTGTCATCCATATGCAAGTCCGCCTCACAAGCGGTTCTTAGTAGGATGCAGCTCACCTTTCATGCGACTCGCCAGAGACCTCACGTTTCGCTTCGCGCTTGGTGCAAGCAATGTCAGCCTGGTCGGTGAAAACCCGACATGCTCCGTCCCGGCATTGTGGGGATGCGAGGGTCTATGGCAATATGGCCATGCATGAGATCGAGTACATATCTCCTATTGAGTGCACCCCCCCCCCCCTCCCTCCACCGGCTTCTTTTTCGTCAAGAACCACCACAAAAAAAAACACCAACGCCCAGCAGAGGTCCTTAACCCCCCCCGGAATATTGATGTGCAGATTTTGGAGCAAAATACTTGGACTCAAGAGTATAGGGGGAGAGCATGGTCCTGGGCCGTATTCGAGGCTGTATTCGGGGCCCAGACGGGAGTTACAAAGAGGCATTTTTCGTCCCGTTTTCTAGGCCCCATGGTGCCAGGGTAACTAGTTCCTCGGATGCGGTGGGGTGGATGGCCACGCAGGCGTCCAGGTCGGCCTTTGTGCAGCCCATCTATATATATAGAGAGAGAGAGAAAGAGACTTAAAAGATCA
>JBBMHQ010092273.1:0-10607 GCA_037834295.1 Postelsia palmaeformis | reverse complement strand
TTTTTGTGGCATGGCATTGGTCCTCGTTCGTTTGCCGTATTTTTGCGGGTATTTAGATACATTGTTTAGAGCGGCAGAGTTGCAGTACATGTAATAGTTTGCTGGTTTCATTGGTTTGGTTCCGCTCCGACTTGTCAGTTTTGTTTCTTCATGACTTTTTCTGCATGTTTGGGGGCTTTCTGAAATATCCCAGACGAGCACTAAGTTGGGGGGCAAGTCGTGGATTGTTTGGGCGTCCTCAGTGCCCCCTTCCGTGTCGCGAAGTGCTCTTCTCACTTTTTTTTGGCTCCCCCGTCCTTTCTTGTTGTGTGATCTCTCTTCGCTCTTGCTGTTTAACCGGGAGGTGCGATTGATGTCAACCCTCTTGGTGGAGCATTTTTACACAGGTAATACCACTGTAGTACCTGTAGACCAATTGTCAGGTACGTACGTTATATAGAGCGAGTCTGGCGTAGCGTGACCGTCGCCACAGCGATGATAGTAACTCGGGTTTTTAGTGTTTTTGTGTCAGCCTCGGAATACCCCTCAGCTCTGCCCGCCATCTCTTTGTATGATGCTGCCACAACGTTATATTTGTTTGTCGGTGTGCGGAGTGGGGTTGAGGATGCCCTACCTCGAGTTCAGGGATGTTGATCAGCGTGAGGATCGGAACGGACAGCTAATGTTTCACGTTCACAGCGTACAACATGGTACCAGTGTTTTTAACGTTGTTAGACCATCGGTGAATACCGGTTCCAGGTACCAGACCTTTTGAAGCGCAACCAGCTGTTGATTCCTCGCGAGTGTGGAATGAGAATGGCCAGCCGCCAGCAAAAACGCACCCATATCACCCCACACTCCCCTCACACGGTAAGTCATCTTCTCTGGCATACCGGGTATACCAGATTATATTCATACGGTTCTACATATAATACGAGTACATATGTGTGATCCTGATACTACTGTAGTTCGGAAACGGAGAAAATGTTGAGATTTTCACGATCGGATCCCGATAATCTTCCTCCGTTCTCCACTCTACAGCATCAAGTAGAAGGACCCGACCTGTAGATTACACCTGCTAAGATATATATATATACATATTCGTACACGTAGTTACACGAGTGGTACACTTGTGGTCTCTTCAAAGGATTTAGAAAAAGTGTCTGTCTGTCCAAAGAGGGTCACTCTATTGTCACCTACGGGCAAATTTATTCCAAAACGGTTACGCCCATGCCGCACGCATCAGGTCGAAGCCCTCGCAAAGGTGATCGTCATGGCCCAAACCACACCTCATCGGGTGCCGTATGTGTGGAGTTATCAGAGTTGACTTCCAGCATCCCAAACGGGGTCACGAAACGAGTAGCAGCACTCGCTCGCCCGAGGCTAGCGGAAAAATTGTTACGTCAACTCTATTTTCAAGTGGAATAGGGTTGGATGAAATTCATGTTTGTGCTGTGCTCGTACGAGCGATCAGCGGCACAGCAGTGGCATAGGGTTTCCTCCATCCCTCCCACCTCCCTTTCAAAACGGCTACGCCCATGCCGCACGCATCAGGTCGAGGCCCTTGCAGAGGCGATCATCATGGCCCAAACCACACCTCATCGGGTGCCCTGTGTGTGGAGTGATCAGAGTTGACTTCCAGCATTTTGAACGGTGTCACGCGACGAGCAGCAGCAATCGCTCGCCTGAGGCCAGCGGAAAATTTGCATGTCAAATCTTTTTTCAAGTGGAATAGGGTTGGATAAAATTCATTTTTGTACTGTGCTCGTACAAGCGATCAGCGGCACAGCAATGGCAAAGCCTTTCCTCCATCCCTTCCTTTTTCCTTTCAAAACGGCTACGCCCATGCCGCACGCATCCGGTCGAAGCCGTCGCCCTTCGCCGAGGTGATCGTCATGGTCCAAACCACATCTCATCGGTGCCGTGTGTGTGAAGTTATCAGAGTTTACTTCCAGAATTTTGAACGGGGCCACGCGGCGAGCAGCAGCAATCGCTTGCCCGATTTCGAAATAATTAATAGCGGTTGGTTGTCGTGTGGTAGCTCTTACCTGGTATGATGTACCAGGTATTGCTTAGTCCTGGACCACCCTTTTTTTACATTTTATACAAAACTAAAAAAGCACGTCAGCTGTGAGTTCAACCGATCGGTCGATACTCAACTTCGCAGCCTGTGTGATAACCGTTCGCGCGTTTCTCGTTGTTTCCCCCGCGATTGACTACTACTGGTCGGTGTATTTGTGAGACGAGTGATCGTTAGATGTGGATCTTAGACGCCTTCTATAATAGTGACGCATTCATGTCACTCGCTTTTTACCACGTACCAGGTACGTGCTTTTATGAATTTTCGTATATGCTTTGATATTTGTAGAACTGGTCATTTTAGCAGCGTTGCCTTTGCCGGAAATGCCGTCCCGATATTCGTGACCCCCCTCTTCATGGGGAGTAGAAGCGAGGGGGTGGGGGTTGGTCGAGGATTGTGGTGCTATGTATTTCAAAGTGGATGTCGTGTGGTAGCCCTTGTGAGGTATCGTTCGGTCCTGGATCATCCTTCTATGATATTTATGGGGCGGGTGACGGTTAGATGCGGACCCTAGACGCGTGCTTGTGACGTGTTCATGTCACTCCCTCTTTACGACGTTTTTTTCATGAATATTCGTGGTTTCTTTGATATTCGTGGGACTGGTGATCGTTGCATCGTTGCCTTTGCCGGCAATGCTGTCCCGATATTTGTGACCACCCTCTGCATGAGCTTACTGGAGTAGATACAATGCAGTCGTTTTAAGTATTTCAAACAATTGAATAATTATTATTGGAGCCTGTCCTGTTTGTCAGCTCACAACAATACATAGCGTGGGCGGAGAAAACTTCGGCTAAACAGCTGTGGCGTATTCGAAAAATATTTGCAACTCCTTGTATGTACAGGCTGGGCTGGCCAAGAGCAGCTTTTCTGGGTTCCACGCACATTCTCAATCTGTTTTTGCGAAGTTTGATCTAAAAAAACTGACACGTGCTTCGTCATGGTCTTCCCGAGGGATTTATTACTGCACCACGAGAGAGAGAAAAGGTAAGGCACATTTAAAAATAACCATGAAATGTTCATGACCAAAATGGACGAAAAAGAAGAAGAAAAAAATGGTGCAGTGAGGAATCTCTTGGTCTTGCCCGTAAGAAAGGCGTGAAAAAAAATCGAGGGAAAAACCGGTGTGAGAATAGTAGGAATAGCACATTTTGTGGATCTCCTCGTGATATCTCGACTTTGTATAAGATATCGTATACACGTCATATCTCTTGACGTAGATATAATTAGGCGTTATAAAGGGTTTCTGTACTTGGGGCAGCCTCAAGGAATGTTCACACCGAGTACCAGCAGCATCGGTTGTCGGGCTTTCATGTAGATTTTAGTGTTGACATCTGACGGGGGATATATGTTTTCCCAATTTCTCGACGAAATTAAATCGGATTTCAAAAATATAAAGGTCGGCAAGTGCGCTGCCGGCCCAGTGACACTGTTGTTGCCAAATTTGGAGGTATAATGCTTCCAAGTGGTTGCGAAAGCGGAGGACGAACAGAAAAGCCGCTTATGACTAGCCCAGCCTGTGGTAGTAGCGAAAGGCTGATCATGCGAAAGTTTTCAACATTTCACTACTATTCTAATAACGTGTGTGTAAACACATTACACCGTCCTTCAACCTGTCGAACTTCAGAACAGGTTGAAAAATACCAGTCCCTTGGAGGACAAACGACTCAAATTCTTCGCATGCGGCGAATTTTTCATTTGGCGAACGTTATCAACCATTCATCATTATAAGACAGGATGAAAACAATTCGACGTCGAAAGTTCGAGAGTTCGAAAGTTCGAAAGTTCGAAATCGAAATCGAAATCGAAATCGAAATTGAAATCGAAATCGAAATCGAAATATGAAACACAAAAAGAAAAGAGAGAGAAAAATGAAAAAAACAAGACTCA
The DNA here is from genome assembly GCA_037834295.1 of Postelsia palmaeformis. Taxonomy (NCBI): domain Eukaryota; class Phaeophyceae; order Laminariales; family Laminariaceae; genus Postelsia; species Postelsia palmaeformis. The sequence goes on along the minus strand of JBBMHQ010092273.1, from coordinate 6,661 downwards.
GGAAAGAAAACACACAAGATAATACGCAGATTTTAGTAGATTCTTAGCGCGAGGGGGTGTTGAGCAGAGACCAAAAGACATGCGGTATTCCAACTCCTCGATCAAACCCAACCAATTACAGCAAATGGTTACGAGTACACACACTTATGGAATAAGCACGCCAATCCCGTTCTTTCGCCGTGCAATAACAATTAATTTGTATTGGCACCCGTAATAGCTGAGGACGGTGCGCGTTTAATTCACAGCTCGGCGGTTCAGGCAGCTTTCAGGTATCATATGCTTCACGCTGGGTACTGCTTACAGTTGAAAGGCCCGCAGGTACGAGATATATCACTGCAAAAGGATCCTACAATAATCCCAAGCAGCTACTTCCAAAAAATCGACGAGTCCTACCATAGAGGCAGCACATTTCCGATAAACGTTTTCTGAATATCGGGGTTCCTTATCCCAAAATCGTCGGAATGCCAATCTTGATTTGAAAAATCCCGTTTTCAATACTTGGACCATGGGATTATTTATCGGAGTGCAATTCGATTTTGGCTAAAGTCAGTTTTCGAGTGAGGTATGGAGCTCCATAAGTGAGGAGCCTCAGAATTTTAAGGGTGAACCGTTATTAGTAGGACACCTCTCTCGTGGGTGCAATTCTGAAGGGGGTTACAGGATGGTTCAAGCACTTACATCGTCCCAACTTTCGTAAGCATCCAACGTCCTCGCCGGCTTTCCGTAGATAGACCCTGAACTTTGTCTGCGCGTGTCCCATGAAGCCCTGCCAATCCGTTACAGAGTTTTTTGTTGTTGTTTTTTCGTTTTTTCTCGCCAGATATTTTGTGGGACATCTTGGGTCTCAGGACATCAAAATTCCACTTTTTTCTAGGAAGAAAAATAAACAGAAACGCCCATTCGTCAACGTCTTGGCAGGGGCTCACACTGTAGAACACGGACGCAAACGATCGGGATCGATCCCCAGAACACGGCGTGAACAGTGAGCTTTAGTGCAGTAAAAGTGCTAGACTTTATAATTATTGTTACAGCGTATAGGATGAACTTTCAACATAAAATATTACTTGATAATAGCCCTACGCAATCAATTCTTCAAAATTGCGCGAAAATGTTTACGGACATGCCTTGGAGTGCCCGGAACCGGTTCGTTCGCGGGGGGGGAAATTGTGTCTTATTCTAGAAATGCCTGATCATTGTTGACTTTTTCGAAGGCCTGCGGTTGGTCCGGCCAAAGAGTTTGAGGGTTGTTTTCCACTCCTTCGAAATAATGCTCACTGTTTACAAGACGAGAAGAGCTGGCGCTAACCCTACGCTAGTCAGAGCAACCCTACCTGTGATCCTAAGCCAATCAGACCAAATCTGGAATAAGTCACAAGCCCTATACTGCACAGTTTCGCCGCTAGTGCCAGCCTTCTTATAGGCCCTCAACAAAAAACGGGCCTCTTTCTCTCATCATTACGGTCGGCATGATACCAAATAGGTGACATTCTACTGCATGCGGCATTCGTTGCAGACGCAAATCGGGGCTACGTTTTTGAACCAGTCTGTATAAAACTGAGGCTCGGCATCTCGCGCAAATCAAGCAGTTTAGTGCAAGATGCACAGCTCAATATAAAAAACAGCAGCGATCGACGTCCTCACCGATGACGGCGAGCACTCGGAATGGTTTGATTTCTCGCAGGGGCTGCGGCAAGACTACGTGCTATCGCCGTTGCTGTTCAACGTGTTCTTCGCTGCTGCGTTACACGTCGTACTGGTACGGTTCAGCAAAGACGGAGCCATCGTAAGGGATTTGGTTCAACTCAACGATGCTGGAGCAGTCGGAACAGAGGAGCAGGAGCCGTTGGCATGCGTGCAAAATGCTGTACCAGTATGGGGCATGTTGTACGGCGATGACGCAAAAATAGTCTCAAAGTCGGCTGAGGGACTCGCTAGAGTGACAGTAATCATCACTGTCATCGAAGCAGCAGGCCTCACGGAATAGGAAACAAAATCAGAGACAATGCTGCTACGAACACCGGACAAGACAACCCTCGCACCATCGCTCGTCATCGAGGCAGCAGACCAGAGGTATAAACATACGGCCCAGTTCTTATACCTAGGCGGCATTATCCACGAAAACGATGACCTCTTACGCGAAATGGACCGACGGATCCGTCTAATGCGGGCATGCTTCAAACGGGTCAGCCCGGAGTTGTACGACAGCACAATCGCCTCGCTGAGTCTGGAAGTTTGAATACTGAAGGCCGAGGTGTTTGAAACCCTGCTGCGCGGGTGTGTGATGTGGACCCTCAGTGCGGAGCACTTTTGCTGAGCTTGGAGCGGCTCACCACCAAGTCCTCTTGCGAGTCATCGGGGTTTAGCGCCGACTTCGCACCTTCCACACCACCCTTCCGTACGCGAAGGCCCTCAAAATGACACGTTGCGAGAGCGTCGAAACGACCATTAGGAGATGGCGCCTCCTTCTCGCGCGGGCCGTGGCGCGGTAACGCAAGGAGAGATTACCCAGTTTGGTAATGTTCGGGACGATGGCTGGTGGGGAAAAACCGAAACCTTGCCGGTAGTTGAAGACTTGGCATAGATGCATAGTCAAAAAGTTTAGGGATTTCCGAACCACCGAAGGATCAACAGAACACACCCCTTGGTGTCTGGAGCTGAAACCATGCTGTGGTCTACTGCAGCAAAAAAGGGGGAGAAGCCGTATCGGGGGGTTGTTCATGGTGAAGTGGCACGAGAATGAGGCACAGTAGAGTAGGCAGCGCCACTCATCCGCCGCGGGTGGTGCCCAAGGAAATGGGGGGAGAGGGGGCAGCAGGAGGATTGGGAACAAATCCGACCGAAGAAATGGAGACGGCAGGCAGAATGGCGAGGCACCAGACCGACTACTAATAGTAGGCGGAACATCTCTGTGCTACTCGCGCAGCCAACTGCTGCTTCGAACGTGGTGGGCTTTTATTTGTTTTGTTCTTCTTGAGCGTTGATCCTCCGTAATTTTCTCATTGTCATTTTTTCCTATTTCTTCCTTGTTGTTCTTATTAAATAGGTCTTGTAGCGCGGGTGGATGACGGGCCTACTTTAGTTGTTTCGCATTGTCTGACGAATTCTCTCTGGGGGTGGGGCATGGTTGATGAAAGCAGAACAGAGATGGCCGGCAGGGCAGCAAGGTACCAGACTGACTATTAATAGTACGTAGAAGCTGTTTATACTACTCTTTATATTTTTGCTTTGTTTCGTTGTGCGCCGGTTTGCCTGTCACCTCCTTATTCTTAGTCTTACTTTGTTCATTCAGCTCGTTCTGTGTTGTCTGCCACATCACCTACGGGGGCGCACGCCACTGTTTTTTTTCTTTCTTTTTCTCCCGTTTTCTCTCTCTTATAGAGTGCCTATGTCGTGCCTGTTGTATCCAGTACGATGACATGGGATGGCATAGCCCTACTCTACTTACGGCATAACAATGTAGTATCGTTGTGGCGCAGTTTGAGACGGCAGGACTTGTATCTCTTTGGGATCGAAGAATCGGCACGGATATTGGTTGTGTTGATGTCGGCGGGTAGAAAGAACGGTTCAATGTGAAGGACAAACACATGAGCTAATATAATCTCGCGGAACATGAAAGAAAAACCCGAGGGGAGGGTGTTTGAAAGGTTTTTGAGACTATAAATAGTCAACTTGTCTTCACTTCCCTTCTATTTTCCTCCTCCTCCTCATCCTGTCCTGTTGGACAAGACCGATAATCGACACTGGCCTTGAGCGCCAGTTTATTTCCTATGTTTTCATGAGAACTGAAGCTTGAAGAACAACCGGTCGGTTCAACACCGGCTGGAGTGCTTACCTCTGCGGCGGGCTACCTGATCTAACCCAGGAGCCGCACACACACGCCTACTACGGGGGTTCCCCAAGAGGTCATGAGCCTTTGATTTACGTAAGCACTGCAGAGCCGCGAGCCGTCAGCAGATATCGAGAAACGACAGCGACTGAGGCCGGACTGCTCTCACGCTAAGGTTCTCCACACAGTCGTGGGGTTGCCGAAGTGTCTTCTCGGGATCGGACCACAGTGTTATCTATATATTGGGATTGCAGGGGGTGCACGTCTTCTAGAATTGCTGCATCATTATCGACCTTTTAGGGTTGCTGGATAATCGTTCCTGGGGTCGCTGGACATCTTCACTTTCGGGGCTGCCAGAACATCGCTTCTGGGGTCGCTGAATATCATCTGGATTTCTCCACTAGTAGGGCTGCTGGAGCATCGTTCCTGGGGTCGCTGGACATCGTCTGAATCGCTGGGAGGGACATCTACATCGCGGGGTCATCGCGGGGTCGCATTCACTTAATGGCAAGTTGTATTTGTCTCGTAGTGCGTAGCACCACACGCCTTATTGCATGGGAAAGCGGCAGGAACCTGTTTCGGCTGCTAGTCTATCCGTGCAAGATTTTTTTTGCAGTAGCACCACACGTCGTCTTTGTTCGGGGGGCGGCAGGAACATGGTACGCTGCTACGTAGATACTTCTATACTTTTTTGCAGTAGCACCACACGTCGTCTTTGTTCGGGGGGCGGCAGGAACATGGTACGCTGCTACGTAGATACTTCTACGTTCTGGGTCACCAAACTGGTCACTGCAATATTGTTTATTCTTGAGATACAGTTGTGAGTTTTTTGCAGTAATACTCCATGCGTCTCTCCGACATAGACCTGTCTTCAACTGTCAATTCACCCTTTGGACAGTACAGCACCATGGCAGTTTGGAGTTTGTTTTGGAAGCAAAGTATGATAGAGAACACTGCTGCTCGAGTGGTATCCTTCCAGAAGTAAGGACCTACGGCCAGTAACGGCGCGTAATAGTTAGCGTACGAAGTACGTCTGTCTGGTATATCTTTTAGTGAGGCCTGTGCGGGTTTCAAGGTCTGCGTGATGTGTTTGCGGTTTGCATGCTCGTCCATGCTTCAAACCTGTGATAGCAGTAGTATGCCTTTGTATGTTGCCAGGTTAGGTGCGTTGCTGCATTAGCTGTACATGGGTTGGTCACTCATCATAAGCGAAGCAAGAACGGTTGATGTTGTTGCGACGCCGCAAAAGAGTACCAGGCAATGAACATTGGTTACGACATAACAACGGATGCACACGTGAACTACGCAGAGAAGTAGTACAGAAAAGTGCACCGACCAAGTAACCACAGTTGGAACTTTCGAAAAGATGTAGTGGAGTAAGTGTTGGCACTTGCAGTAAGAATCAAGCAAGAGTGCATCAGAATTTACAGTAGTGATCGTGTAATACAAATCGTTAGTTGAATGTAGCAAGTTTGACTATGTTACCTCCATCGAGGGGTCGTATTAAGGATAGCTACCATGCTACCCAGCAGTAGCCAGCAGTCTATACCGAGTCGCTGATCGGTGTCATAGTCGCCACAGCGAGTAGGCCACAACAGTAGCTCAAGATGCTACGGCAGTACAAGTAGTGCGGTATGTCCAACGTCGATTCAGTAGTATGCGGTGGAACTCCATTGCATAAATTATCTCGGGGTTTACATGCACCAGAATCCCGAAATACCCTTTCGAATTCAGCCGAGAATTTATGTGCAAGTGTTAGTTTTCACCGCATGCTGGGTCTTGAAGCATGAGAGCTCCGTAATCGATCGAGATTGCACACACAGACTCATCGATATTATGGTACTGCTTTGAATGAGGCTGAAAGCCCGGTAATTACCTGGGTTCAGGTATTGGGAGCGTATTTGTGTATTTGCAAAACTTTGGAGGCGTATCTTAGATGAAAACTAGGAGTTTCCCCACCGAGGCATGATTCTCGCTCTTAGTCTCTGCGTGCACGAAAGGAATAAAGCTGCTCTTTTGTTATCTCTGAGCAAACGGCACACGTGAGTACCAACGAGTACCTGCTTAAGAGGCAAACCTGTAGAGGGATACGAAGTGTCCCGACCTTGAACTTACCTTCTACTTCTCTTCACCTCCCTTCTCTTTTCCTTCTCCTCCTCCTCGTCATCCTGTCCTGTTGCACAAGACCGATAATCGACACCTGGCCTTGGGCGTCACTTTCTTTCATGTATACCAGGTATGTATATATGTTCCTCTGAGACCTGGAGCTAGAACAGCAACCAGTCGGTTCGACACCGGCTGAGGTGCTTACCTCTGCGGCGGGCTGCCTGATCTGACCCAGGAGCCGCGCACACACGCCTACTGCGGGGATTTCGCCAAGATGATCAACTGTGGTCACTTGACAGGAGAGCTGATAAAATAGTAAATAGACGGCGGAAGGTATTGACACAAGGAAGAGGATCTGCTAAGCATGTCTGTGCGCGTAAAGTGAGGCATCTCGTGAGCCTGGACGCCACCCCGGTCGACTCCCACATTATTGTTTTTATGCTTGCCTTCCGATTCACCACCATTGTGATGCATCCGAAGACGCACAGAACAGCTATTAATAGTAGTGTGGCAGTAGCAATATTAAAAGTAGTGTAGTATTATATAGGACAGGACAGCATCGTAGTAAAATAGTACGAGTGCAGGACAGTAGTAACATTGATAGTAAGTAAGTAGTACAGGACAGCAGTAGTACGCAGTATTCAGGGGGGTAGGGGGGGTGTACTCGATAGGAGATATGTACTCGATCTCATGCATGGCCGTAGTCGTATGACCATAGATCCTCGCATC
>JBBMHQ010092262.1:0-10608 GCA_037834295.1 Postelsia palmaeformis | reverse complement strand
CTCCCTTCTCCTTCTCCCCTGCACAGCAACAGACCTCGAACCGACAGCGACACATGTACAAACGCGAACGAAGCCAAACCCCCACCTGGTAGATGAAAAACCCGACGTTCTCCGTCCAGGCATTGTAGGGAATGCGGGGGTCAATGGTCATGAGACTACCGCAATGCATGACATGGTAACACCCCCCTCCCCCTCCCTCCATGTTCCGGTGTTCCGCTCACGGAAGAGGAGGGGGGGAAAACTTGGGGGTCCGTACACGCCTGTAAATGATGCCGAAGAACAACTATTTTCCTGTGCGGGGCTCGGAAAGTATATCACTCGAAAACAACCACCGCAATAAGAATATCAAAACAATCTCAGCGCGCACGAAAAAAAAAGTGCAGGGGGGAGTAACAGCACGACATCACCTCGGGAGGTAAAAAAAAAAGACGACGTAAAAAACAAAAAACAAAACAAACATTGCAGCAGGGGAAGGACAAGCCACCTTGCTCGGCACAGCCTTCTCCAATAGCGGTCGTCGTTGCCCTGCTTTCTCCACTCCCTGCTCACGCCCGAAACGCTGCACAGAGTCAAAGCGTCCATGTACTGGCGGCGGCGGTGGTGGTGGTGGTGGTGTTGTTGATGTCGGTGGTGGTGATAGTGGTGGTGGCGGCGGCGGTGACGGGGGGAGAGGGGGTGGGGACGTGGGGGGGGTGGCGAGGGGGTGAATGAGGGATGGTAAGGGGAGGGGTGAGGGTTTGCGCTCTCTAGTTTTTCATGCTGAAATTCTGTACAGCGAGCCGTCGAGGGGAGTACACGGGGTCCAGCTTGATTACATACAATAAGGCGCGCGCCATCGATGATAGGAATAATAGAATCATCCCAACAACAACAGCAACATGAACATCAACATTAAAAAAAAATGTCAACAACAACAACAACATCATCAAGAGTGGTACGATCGGGCGCCGGCCGTAAACGGTCCTCGCTGTTGCCAACCGCTTTGCGCCGGCGTGACATTACACTTTCGGAAATCGTGACTGGGCGACAACAATAACAACAAGAAGAAGAAAGAACACTCATGCAAACGAACACCCATCGGCCGAGAGAGGGCCGCTGTTTTTACGACGACTTCGCTCAGGAGCTTCGTCGAAATCGTTGGACTGTAGCCCTTCTCTGGACGGGAACACAAGGAGCGTTCATACAATAAATGTCACCACCCGAGGGCAATTCAATTTACGGGCAGAGTGGTGCTTGACTCCTCGACTTCATTTCACCGGTTTAGAACCGCTTTGAAAAGACATACCTGGTACCTCGTACTTGGACTCAGAGTGAGGTAGTCATATGTCGGAATGAAAATGTATCAGAATGAGCATAGGTCGGAATGGACAAGGATTGACATTTATCGGAATGAATATTTGAATATATATATATATATATCGGAATGACCAGTTTTCGGAACAAATACATATGGGAATGATCATGTTACGAGGTTCGAGCGTTCGTTTGGAAAAAAACGAATTAGTGACGGGGGCTCCCATGAATAGTTTGAGGAACAATATCGGTATCATAAAGCTCACCATTAATTCGATATTTGGTCTGATTGGCTTGAGTCCAGGATCAGGGTTGCTCCCATTGGCTTAGGGTTAGGGCTAGCGTTAGGGGTGGTCTGAATGGCTCAGACTCAGGGCTAGGGTTGGTCTGATTGGATTAAGGCTCAGGGTTAGGGTCGGTCTGATTGGCTTAGTATTACGGATAGGGTTACTTTGACTGGCCCAGGGTTAGGCTTAGGCTTAGTTACTATTTGTCTTCTACACAGTGTGCGTCAACCATTGTCTTGAGCAAACGGTAAGCAATTAACTATACACCAAATATCATTGTAACCACACCCCACTGCAGTCAGCACGGCCTTTCGTAAATACTCACTTCGGTGCACACCTACGTATACTTCGTACAGGCAATGAGCTTTGTCTCATTTTGGTTCAGCTTTTTCGCCAGGTTTTGGATGCTACTGCAGATATTGACGTAGAGAGCTCCTCTGCTATAATCAAGTGGTACGTACCGTACCTCATATAGAAGTCGGAGCTACCCCTACCGAATGATCACATAATAAACGGCTCACGAGGAATTCGTTCGCTTGGTGTGACCATCTATTTACCGTTTTAATGAATAGTTGAAGGCTAGGCCGGTTCGTCGTAAACCCACTCCCGTTCCTCGACTGGAGACGCACCTATGCCCGAGAAAAAAGGCAGTCCAACCTACAAAACCTCCCAGTATGCAAAAAAAAATCAAAAAACAAAAACAAAGAACAAAACTCAAAAACACGATCAAGTGCAGCCAGGCCCTCGACACCTGCAGCCGGACCCTCGACACAGACGCACGTGCCGTTTCTGCCCGACCAGAGAGAGAGAGAGGTATCACGACATCTGTCAGGCAACAGACAACAAACGCACCTGGAAAACCATCGGGAACATTTCAATGGGTAGTTCTAAGGCACGGGTGATCGCCGTCCCCGCCCCCGCCCCGCGAGATCCGCTGAAAAGTTCGATGGAGCCCCCCCCCCCTCCAAGAGGGGGCGGCAAGGCCAGCAGAGGAGGACGAGATCGATGAGGAGGACTGGAGCCGAGCGATGGTTTTGAGGTGGCTAAGCCAGCCCTATAGGGTACCATTACTCGGCATTCCGGGCCGATGACGTCGATATCATCGGCCGTAGCGGGGTGTTTCCCGCGACGAGCTGCCGGCGTTTGAAAAAAAACGAGAAGGGAGGCCCGGTGTTGGGGTATTTGTTCGATGTTGGGTATTGGGTGTTGGGGGTGCGTAGGGAGTTGGGCGTTGGATACTGGGTGATGGGTGCATGGGTGTTGGTAGGCGTCGGGTACTAAATGCCTGGGTATCGGGTGTTGGTTGTTCGGGTGTTGGGCACTGACTGCTGTTTGGGTGTTGGGCATCGGGTACTGGGTGATGAGTACATGGATGCTGTAGGGTGTTTGGGTCTAGGGTGTCTGGGTATGGTGTTTCTGGGTGTTGGATGTCGGGGACCGTTCGGGGCGTATCATACGGCGACTATAATAGAGAGAGGGGGCAAGAGATGATGACTTGAACGTTGGAGGAAGAATAAATAAGAAACGAAGAGAAAGGAGAGCACAACAATAAATAAGAAATACCAGTACTTCATGCGTACGAAACTACAAAAAAAGTGCAGCATGAAAACGAAACAACGGAACAAGACGTCGAATAACATAGGCAATAATTAAAAATATGGCGAGGGCGAACAAATTTGACCGATTACGCAATGAACGGGAACACGAAGCTGATGTAAGTACAGCATCGACTCGGTCGGTGGAACTCCTAGGCAACGATGTAACATTTTTTTATAAAAAAAACAAGACTCGTACGAACAACCGAAAACGAAAAACATAACATCTAAAAGCCACCTGCACCATCGCTTCCCTCACCTGAATATCGACCGCCTTTTGAGAGGGTCCAGCCCAAAGCAGACCCCGCGATTGGACCACCACCACAACCAACGACAACAACACCATCACACGAATTACCACCACCGCCTCCACTAGGATTTCCACACGAAACTGCGCGGCGGGTGTCCGGGTGCGTTCCCTTTTCCTCCCGGGTTCCCCTCGCAGCTGACGATAGCGGTGAAGCCATGATGTCTGAAGCCTGGAAAAATAATGATGTCCGAGTGTGACTGTTTTACAGTGAATCGACGACAAATCACGTACCGGGCACGGACACGTACGCGAGGTGGGGGGAACCGAAACGATTCAGAGCGAGCATCCAGTAGGTTTTATTTGATGTAACGGGAAAACGCGACCGTCAGGGGAAAGGGGACGGGACGATAAGGGTGGTGGTGTGCGAGCGCCTCAGATTCACACAGCAGCGGTGTGGCCATTTCAAGACCATCCGCTTAAAGACCACGAGTGGGCACAACACCAGGGAAAATCGGCCCATCGCGAGAAAAAATACTTATAGAATTACATCAATGTGATCATTTGTTCACTCGTTCACTATTGATAGCTATACATTATATATACGGGAATGAGGGGGAAAAAAAGTATACGTTATTTACCTTTTTGACCACGGGGTCAGTCAAGACGACAGCCCCGTTTGGGGTATAGCTCAGTCAAAGTCCAAGTAGCAAGGGTTGAACTGAGTACCCCTCTACAGAAAAAATACTAAATAAAGAGGGGTGCGAAAGCGACAAAATCCGACACACCGCTGCAACCCATTTGCGAGACCCACCAGCAGTGTGAAGGCGGTGGGGGGGGGGGGTACTCATTTGTTGCTCGTCTTAGTCAGTTGACCATTGACCACGCATCCCTTCCGAGACGTAGCACCGTTCCTACTCCTAATATTGACACCTCCAACAGAGATGGCGAGGGGGGTGGGGTATATACTAAGACCAAGTAAAAAACAAAACATAACTAGGTTTCCGTCATTTCGTCCAGAAACCCCGACGACCTGGTTTTGCTGTTTCATTTTGATTAGTGATTTTGACTACCAGATATAGTCATTTTGACCATAATAGTCATTTTGACTAGTCACTTTGATCCTTTGAGAAGCGTGATGTAGTATGTTTTGTCTCCTTTGGTGGTACTACAGTACGTAGTACCAGGTACATTTTGGTAGTGGGGGCGTCGTTCAGGATATCACTGCTGTAGTCAGGGTAGTAGTGGCGTGGTCGTTCAGGGTCTTCCGAGAAGGTGCCCCTTCTTACTATGCAACCGGACAGTGTCAGCGCTGCGGTACCACCCAGACAGCAGCCCTCGACTCGGCGAGCCGGTGTCCCCGGCGAAAGGACGGGCGCCGCCGCCCAATTCAGCGAGCCGGAAGGGGGGGTCGAGAGGTGACGCTCCCGGGGACGGTTTGATTGATAAGTAGTCCGCGCGCCTATCAAGATTAATTTCGTGGGTTCAAGTCTCACCGAGTGCATGCTCAGGGGCTTTTTCTTCCATAAAAGAAATTGATTAGCGGAAAGCGCGAGAGCGTGAGTTAGCTACATTCGATGAAAATCGACGAGCAGTAGGATTGTTGAACCCTATCTATGCGCGACAAAAAAACAAAGGCACGTACCGGGGGGGAGAAGGGTAGACACCTGTGACCACGGCTCGTCCAGAAGGGCGTCGAGGGTAAAACCTCCTACGAGCTAGGCTGGAAAATGAAAGTGATGATGAAAAACAAAAAATGGAAGTAAGAAACAGGACATCCACTTATGGTACGGAGCCGAGGAGAGCTGTCGCTCGATTTGATCGATTCCTTACCTTGTGGAAGGGAGGGGTGGGTTCTTCTCGAATTTTCAGTGCACAGGCCCTCCCGGTTCTTATTTCCATCTTCCTGCAAGTATCGGTATGGCTTTTTTTTAGCGCTCGGTTTCTCCACAGCAGTTGACACATACGCAATCTGTACTGCCGCACAAGACCGACATGGCACCAGCTAACTGCGATTTGGATCGACGTACGTTGACAGCAGCAGCAGCAGCAGCAGCAGCTGTGACACAGCAGAAGCACCAGAAATAGCAGCAGTAGAAGCAGCAGGCATGCCGCGCAGCTATATGTGCGACAGGCTGATACGCCTATTTTTTCCATCCCACCCATGAGTTTATATTCGCACTTTTCCCCCAGCTTTTCCACTCAGGTATCTTTTCAATAGGATGGTCACAGAGCGGGTACAACCCCCCCCCTCACCAAGGTGCAAGCAATGTCTGCCTGGTCGGTGAAAACCCGACATGCTCCGTCCCGGCATTGTAGGGATGCGAGGGTCTATGGTCATACGACTACGGCCATGCATGAGATCGAGTACATATCTCCTATCGAGTACACCCCCCCCCCTCACCCTGCACCCAAGATGCAGTTACATAGCGACATGAGGTAGTAGCGAGTAACGTTATGTTTCTGTGCTATTAGTAGCGGAATTCTTATTAATAGTTGCTACCGGAATACCCTTCAGACAAATGACGCGCACGGCCACTTGGACGCTTACAGAAACACTATCATACGTGTATTAGTGAAATTCCTACCAGGGTATTCGCTATCGTGATACACGTTAGAGGAATAATGACGTAAATCGCCGATATAACGTTGGCATTAGGTTACCGTATCAGCCGCAGCAGCAGCGGTCCGTATCGAGCGACTTTATGTTATTAATAGGGTGTTAACGCAAGTGTCGCTACCATAACATACGTCAGACGGATACCATACATGACCGACAAAACGCTACATCAGTAGTATCATGTTAATACGCAAGCCCGTATGCAACTTAGGTGTTAATAGTAGCACAAGATAGCAGACAACGTACTTCCCCACTCTAACATCACTACTATTAATAATACCATCAGCAATATGTTGCCTGGTACTGTCTGCTGCTGTGTTTATTCGTTTGTGCGAGTAGATTACGTTATAGATTGATATCGTACTGGTGTTATAGATGGATAACGTACTGAAGGGGGTTACAGGGGTGTTTATGCCGAGACCCCCTAATTATTAATTATCCCCCATCATGGGGTTCATAAGACACAGGGACGTTTTTTACCGGGGACGCTATGATATCTTCCCCCCGGGGGTGATGTATAGGCGTTCCCCACTGGGATCTCGGCAAAATTGGACAACACGGCTACATTACGATACTTCGCGACGCAGCTATACCACTAATACAGGTAAGACACGTTAGACCTGGGGAAGACCCGAAGGGTAACATCGCAACATAACGTTAGAACGACTTCGGCTCCAACGGTAACTCCGTAACATGATATTAGACCAAGATTGATTTTACCGTAACACAGAGTAACGAAACGTTCGAATCATATATTTACCGACAACAACTCGGTAACATAATGTTAGAAAGACCTCCGCATTTAGGTCAACATTCTAACATACATAGTGTTACGTATGGGCCAGCTAAGACTGTAACGTTGCTACATGTCACGTCGTTAAATGCTACCCTATGGCAATCAGACGGGGAGTCCGAATAACGCAGTGTTATTGTTAATAATCGTAGTGCTGGCCACACGTCATGTTATGCTAGTGTGTTATTTGTAACTTAGTGTTATTGAAAAAGGTGTAAGTGCTGACCATCATGATAACGTCATCTTGGTGCTACATATGTGTAACGCTATATAACGAGGTATTAGGGTGTCACGCCTAATGCTGCGTAGTCGGTAACATTACGTTCGTATCATGTTGATAAATCTGCGGATATCGATCTATTAATAGGCATGTTGACCCCTTTAAGACCGCAGTCACGTTTGGGGGACAAATCGCACTAATTCCAAGTGTTTAGTGCCCAAAACAGGACTGCCGTCCTAAAAGGGTCATGAGGTCATAACAAGTGTATGGTCAATTCCTATTGATAACATTGTATCACAGCAGTGTTTTTATTAGTACAAGCCAACACCGTTCGAGGCGTAACATGTGCTGTACCAGGGCTGGAAGAGATCGCACAGAATCATAACGTTGAGGCGTGTGCGCGTTCGTGAGTTTCCAGTTAACACTGACGTTAACGATATCGCTCCTCTATTAATAGCAGCCAACACGACCAGTCAGTACCTGGTATGTTATTAACAGCTGGCGACGTCCCTGCGCTAGCCCGCAAAACGTAAAAACGTAGATACACACGTTTGCCCGAGATGTGACCGCCACCGCTGTGTAGCTCTTCCTGGTCACCCAGTGGCCCTCTCTATACTCTTCAACTGCTATCGTCCATCTTCTTCTCTGACGTCCAATTGGGGGTTAACCCTCTTGGAGCCAAAGATGTCGGGAGACATGTCAAGCAATGTCAAGCGAGCCAAAACATGCGCTGTCAAGGTTGTAGGGCCGAAGTGTTCCAGACTAAAACCTAGTAGTTTGGTGTGGGTCACGGCATGTCAAGACAAGGCTGCTGTCGGTCGAAGGTCAAAAGTCCTGTCTCCCGACATCTTCGCTTGGGGCTGCCGTGGTGGCTGCTCGGGCGCTCGGTTGCTCGGAAGTTCGAAGCTCAAGATAGAAGCGGGGGCGTTTTGGGTGGCGTTTCAAAAAGCGTTTTGCATTTGTTCGGGATTTTTGGCTACCCCCTCTCAAAAGAAGTTGAAGTTTTTCGGTGTGAAATGTGTTTCTTGTTACTCGTACGAGTGTTTGTCGCTTGTCGCAGCTGCAGTGCCTCACAGCGAGGCACCCTATCGGTTCCAAGACGTCGGCATATCGTGCTGTGCTGCTACTACTACTGTTGCTGCTTGCTGGAGTGTACGTTCCTGAGAGGTAACGACTGATGTGGCCCTCCTCTCTGCATGTTTGACTCGTGGGACCAACAGCAGCTTCCTGCTGCTGGAACATATGGAAAGCAGCTCGTACAGCTTCGTACAAAAGTGGATAGCACACAGCAGCAACGGACTCAAGTCTCTCACAACACCCAACATACCTAACACGTCGGAGACGTGGGAGACGGTGAAGTCACGCCTTGACACCGCTGCGCCTCTCTCTCTGCGTCCAACCAAGCTCAGCGAGTGCTGCATCCTCCCGAGCGCCCGAGAGAGGAACAAGGGGACACGAATATGTAAAGCCCGGATATCACCCTGGAAGGCATTCCGTTTTGGATTCGGTCCCATTTTCTCCATAGGGGGTTAAAAACCTCCGCAACACAGCATCAGTGGTCTGGTCTCCAGTGCCCACAAGCTACAGCGGAACCTGATCTGCTACCAAAGCCATTCCGCCTGATATACTGTAGACTGTCCCTTGATAATGGCCTAGATCTGTGGTCGAAGTCTCGCAGGGGTTTCAGCACCGTGGAAACGTTTCTACACGAATTTTAGTTGAAATGCGGAACTTCTGAAACTGTAAAAAAAATACTTGAGTTTTTTGGATTTTCCGATTTTTCGACGAGAAAGAAGAATCAATCATCCTTCGCCTGTTCTCTGCCGGCTGCTCCGAGCTCGTGAGGACGATTTTATCATAAACCTTCATCATCAACAGAGCAGTTGGAGCCCTTTGCCCGTCTACAGCATAGTTCCTTCAACGCGTTCGGAGACTCTGGCCTCGGGCATCTCGGTCGCTCGCCTCCGACGCTACCACGTCGAGGTAACAGAGTCACGAGGGTGCGTGCGGCGTGCTGGTGGTGCTGACGCTAGACGGCGACGAGCTGACCCTTGTTCTTCTCCAAGAAGGCAAGCGCCCGCTGCCCCTGCCAGACATACACTATCTGCAGCAGCGTGGCACCTCGCAGCGCCGACGGCGGCAGGACAAACTACCCCACGGCACAGCCCTCGATAGATATTGGCAGCACCAGCGAGTGCGAGGTATATCTGGGGTGGTGGTCCAATATGCAGCACATCGGGCAACCGCATGCTGCTGTCATGGAAGGTTTGGTTCGAGGAATCTCCGACAACAACAACAGAGGAGTGGTAATTGCCGGCAGCGGAATCCTCCAGATGCGCCCAGCGTTCGCGAGCGTTAGCGTCTGCGGTGGCGGCGGTGGCTGCGGCGAGAGCAACGGCAGCGCCAACATCTCAAGCATGGATCACCGCATTTGCCAGCCTCCCATCCCGATGCCCTCTGGGATGACAAGCGAGCACCCTCACGCCGGAGTCAGAGCAGACAGGTGCGCTTTCGATTCCTTCACGAAATATGTTTTTTTTCGACGGGTGGTGCCCATGTATAAAGAAAGATATCCGACGTATCATGCCACCATGACCGAAAATTTGATAATCATTTACATATCAAAATAATGGTGAAACGGTTGTTACAATTCCATCCAGAGTGCCCCTACTACTGCTGTAGGATATAGTGCGGATGAATTATAAAATCGTATCCATTTTTGTTTTTGCCCGTTGCCAGTTATTGCGAAGTGACGCGAACGCACACGGCTTTCGCCGACCTCAGTGTTCTCGCGAAGGCGGTAGTTCCCGACCCAGCTAAGGAGAGGGTGCCTCTCTCACCCAGGTATATGGTGTGCGTTGATTGACTACTCGCATCGAGATTGCATAGGGTCGGAGTTCGCCTGCTGGAGTTTCTTTAGGCCCGCTTGCTGTTGGTGTGTTGGTTCTCTGCGTGCATCGTCCAGGAGAGGGAAAACATGTACCTGCCATCTTCGTGAAAATACTCCCGGTACCGGAATACAAACCAGGTAGATTGTACCAGGTATGATACCAGGTAACAACTGCTGTGCGTACGTGGTACGGAAGTATCGCTGTCCTGTTGGTAAAATGGGTGTTCCATGATTCCTTGTGATACTGCATGATACTCCTGCGAAGCGCGCTGCGAGGGTTGCACAAGGCAGCACGCATGCGCATGCGTCGGGTGCGTGCGGAGCCTCGTTGCGGGCATAATAATAAAAAAAATCTGCGAGTATGTATGTACGTGAGCACGGAGACACGATGCAGTTTTTGTCCTCCTCTGATACCGCACCGTACCAGACGGCGTACGACACTATTAATATTAATATTAATACTACACTGCTGCAGCTGTAGTACTTTCTTTTTTTTTAAATCATAACTTTCACCTTCCAGTCTAGTTCGTAGGAGGTGTTACCCTCGACGCCCTTCTGGACAAGCCGCGGTCACAGGTGTCGACCTCTTTTCCCCCCCGGTACGTGCCTTTATTTTTATCGCGCATAGGGTTCAGCATTCCCACTGCTCGTCGATTTTCATCG
>JBBMHQ010092251.1:0-10609 GCA_037834295.1 Postelsia palmaeformis | reverse complement strand
GCAAGTGAAATGCCAGCGTACCCGGTACGAGAACACAACATAAGCAAGACAGGAAAAATAAGAACAAAAAAAAGACAGTAATCTCGAATAAACGCAAAAAAAAAGTGGCAAGTGTGGACAACTATTAATAGAGTAATCTCTACTATTAATGATACCAGAAGATATTCGATTCAAGTTCGAATCTACTATAATATACCAGGTATACGATAAACTGTCGGAGCGCAAATTAATAATCACCAGGTATAGAAGAGTAGCTACGAGTACCTGTTGCCAGGATAGTTAAAAGTGTTTACGGCAGGGAGGAGAACTGTGAACAACCACGTGCTGTTTATGTTGTTCCTGTGATACTGGTCCATACCACGTGCTACTGCTGCTGTCTAGCTTACTATGGCATGGGGGATTTTATCCACCCCCCATCCCCGAGTTTCGGTGTGATCTCACAGCTGTAGTTTCCAGAACGTTTTGTCGGAATAAAAAATCCTGTCGCTAGCTTGACACGTTGGGTTTGGACATTCGGCTGATGGTTCATTCCTTGGCAAAGAGCGGGTGTGCCAGCCTATGGTCTTGCGTCCACAGCAGCTCGTGATTCTCTTCAGATTGACCTTCCGCGCTGAATGATGCATGCATGTGTCGAGGTTCTGTCTCTGTGAAGAGAGGTGGCAGAGGTGGCCCCAAAGTCTCTGTAAAATCGCTTGTGATGAAGACAGAGAAGATGGTTTGAAATAGGCCAATAAAAAAATAAAAAAATGTATGTATGGCCATGATGGAAAGAAAATCGATCTCAGAGATCAAGAAAAGACGATAAGAGAGGCGTGAAGTGGAGGAGGGGAGTGGAGGGGGGTGAATAAGTGGGCGTGGCCGACACTTGATCATCTCGGGGCAATGCCCATGCGACGGGCGTAACCCGTACTATTCCCCGTAATAATGTTATCTCCAAAGTAGTAACGTTCAGCAACGTTCTACTATTTGTAATAAGCATCGTTACTGATGGTAATCCATTGGATATGCAATAGACCGTTCTATGAATACGAGTAAGACAGACTATTTTAGTAATATTTCCGCATATTGCATTTACCCGAGCATTCTAACTACATAAGATACTCGTATACCGTATAAACGTATCAATATCGGTGTCTAGCGTTTGCACGCTGGGTGTTTACGTAAGGATCTCACCGTCCATATGCCAACACGCGTTCTCTCAACAAAGTCCTACACTGCGACGTTAAGGTGCTGCCGTGGTCGAAATTGTGCGATGTTTGAGGTACATGGAACGAGAAAAGAAGAGAAAAGAAAATAAAGAACGTTTCATTGCACTTGCCGACAGCTACAGCTCCTCACAAGCAACCACACTCCGCGAAATCGAGGCACGCTTCTGATCGGGTGTGTGCGGCCACTTCTTAGGCAGTCGGATTTGTAGCCAGTTGAAATACAGTTTTCAGCACGTTCGCATGAGCTCAATAGGTCTGGTCTTTCTCGCCTCATAATGTGTCGGATCTCTCTTCAAGATCTATCTAGGGGTGTTTCCCGCTTCTCCAGGGACCCAGATGCAGAAAATTGCCGACCGCACTGTTCCGATCCAACTGAAGCCAAGTGCGATCCAAACGCCCGATCGGATCGAAAAAAACGTATTAGTTGATCCGATCCCCGATCGCAGCCATGTTCACCTCATTTGGATCGAAAAAGTGCCGACGGTGACTTCTTGCAACCAGACTCCCCGGGAAGCAGAAAACACCCCCTGATAGATCTTGGAGAGAACTCCGACACATTCTGAGGCGAGAAAAACCAATTTGCAACATTTACGCGGCAAATGTTCATGCGAACGTGCTGAAAGGGAATTTTTCAACTGACTGCGAATCCGAAGGCATAAGAATTGGCCCGAGGGTGTCAGGTGCGCCAGTTGTAGGTAGGCTACCAGAAACGACTGACGACGTGTTTTTGTGAACTCGAAGTTGCGGGCCAGCAGCACAAAAAAGCTCGCAGAAACACTCACTATATTATGTAACGTGCGGGAGCCCTACTTCGCTGATGAAAACACGGCTTCCACCAAAGGTTTGCTGGTCTCCAGGTGGACATTTTGAAGTACTACTCGTAACCTGACTTGCCCGAAAAAGGTGCCGACAGGAAATTACCTTCTCCTGAAAGGCAGTAAGTTATCAGGCGCAAAACGAGAAGAAAAGGGCGAAAAAGCTCTGGATAATTGTTCGATGGCATCGATTCTCTGAAACTTGGGAGTACGGATCCTGTTTGCAAACCCCTTTCGATGTTTGTACCTGGTATATTGTTTGCATATTTGTCCGGACGCCTACTCGCGCTTATACTCCGTGATACTTGAGGGTTCCTCCGTGCCCTTGATAGCAAATGTCTACACCTTGCTGGCACAGTACGCCTCCCTTGACGTTATTTGTACCCTACTATTGTACGGCAGTAGTACCGTGGACGGTGTGCTGTTTGTTTTCGTATGTTTCGCTCCCCAGCTCAACTCGCATCATTTATCGCTTCACACAGGGAACCCGTTGACACAGGCGTCTGCCATTGCGCCCACCTCACCCCCTGTGCATGTTTTCCTTTGGTTTCGTTCAGGGTCTTCAGTCAGCATTATTGTATTATTCCCACTTTTACTACTACTGTTGCTACTGTGCACGTCGACTTTTATCGAAGATTAACCCAACTCATAACCCACGCCTGTCGGCACGGTAGTCGTACCATCCGCTCATAAAAAAAATGCTGTCCTCGTCCACTCATGCAAGTGCAGCCGACAGTACGCGATCGAATGAGTACACTTCTTCCTCTACTCCTGCTGCATTTAGCGCTTTCACTAGTCTACGCCGGTGGAGAGCCATGAGTATTCCGTCGGTCACAACTAAACCCGAATTTGACGCTTCTGCAAGACGACGAATAATCTTACACCACACGCCGACTTAGAAGTGTATTCATAAATTGGTTGCCCGGCCGTACATTTTAAATTTCGTCACAGCAGTACAGCAGTACCTTGAGCACGACGCTGCTGTGAGGTACCAGAGGATTTGTTCATACAGAGTTCAGCACTCTCGGTAGAACACGTTCTGAGGCGAGTGTACCGGTACTAGCGAGGTACGGGGGGTACTGACGGTACATTTTTGACGCTACAGCAGTTGTGTAACGACTGGTGTGAAACTTAATACGAGTATAATAGAAGACACGTGGCCACGAATCCTATGACACGGAGAAAATACTTGCCTGGTAGCAACTCGAAGGCGATTTTTGCAGATGAAATATCAAACTTGCTGGAGACGAAATAGCTCGACACAAACAGACGCAACCAGAACGAGAGAGAAAAGAGAGTAAAACAAAACCAAGGCAAACACAAAGAAGAAACATGGAAGGGGAACAGGACAGAAGAGCGCCAGAAGAACACCAGAAGAGAAACTGCTGCGCGACAGAGCCAATATAGTACCTGATACGCAGGAAGAGAGATACATCATAGACGAAGACAAACTGCGACCGACTGTCAGATGAAAATGGGTGGTACCGTGGCGACGACGTGGAGGTGATATATGTCGAATGGCTTAAACTACTGTAGTTCAAAACTCGTATCACATCGTCTCCGCGCGGGACGCGCTTCGCCGACAATATCACTACATTTATGAATTGTTAATTTCTAGGGCTGGGTACTTGCTGATGGCGCAGTCCGCTCAATTTCAGGCTGCGGCTAAATCTAATATATTTGAGTATCTCGCTACGTTGAAACGGCGAAGCCGCGAGTTACGCCCCCCTCCCCCGGTTGATGAGGGGGTATCGCCAGAGACATCGTCGGAGGCAAAAACATATTTATCATTACCCATCATGATCCAGGCCATAACTCGTTATCCGCGCGAAAGTTGAGGAGACAGGAAGATTCTGACAGACCGAACCTCAAACTAAGCATTGACCCCCAACTGGCTGTCGGAGTCGACAGAGTCCGTGGTACCTGCCGGTGACAATACGTAGACCATCCATCGTGCTCAAGGTCTCTGTCGCTCGCTCTGCATTCGCTCTCTGTGGCTCTTATTATACAGAGTGTGCGTTTATCTGGTTTTCTGCGATTAGGGGTTGCGTCTGAGGGACTGCCGTATACGTTGATTAGTTGCAACCGGCACGGGGCTGCCCGGGAACACGTCTACACCCATTCCTCTTCATAATGTGTATCGCCAGTGGTGCATAAAGAGTTCCGTCGTTTTGATACTGGGGCGCGATGACGGCGTTACCTCCCGTTAGTGCACATCCACTGGCTGCGGTTAATGGCCAGCGACATCACCAAATCCGACATGGCGGCGGCAACGCCGTTTTTGTAGGCAGAAATAGGTATTTGGTTCGCTCCGCTTTCCATCTCAGTCGGCATTGCAGAAATGGGCGCCTTCCGCAAAGTGACTGCGCCAAGGGCGGGTCAAAGACACGTGAATACGAGAAAAGCGAAGATTGTCTTAAATAGTAACATGCAGGTGAACTTAGTGCACTCTTCTCTGAAACAAAATAATATAACAGTCCTTCGATTCGTAAAAGGATGAAGCAAAACACGGAGAGGTACACCAGAGCTCCTGCTCATGTAGCTCACATATGCGAGCTGGACACGGGAAATTGTCAATGCATGAACGAGGGGTGCAAATATATGCACGACGTGGTGCTAAACGTGAGTGCTGTATCAGGAGAGTTTTTGTGTTGCTAGCCTCTTCTCCTTCTCGTCGCATCGCCTGCCCATGCACACATTGTGTTTTAACACAGGGAGCGAAGGATCCTTTGCAGCGGTGCTCGGTCCCATCGAGGACTCAAATTCAGGGATATCAACGGAGCCGCCATAAGCCCGTGATGTTGGTGGCCCTGATGGCATACTCGCACGTCCCTTGTACCCGATATATCTGTCTCTTCCCTCTGCTATCCCCTCTTCTTGCGTCCTCCTTACTTCATTCCTGTCTCTCGACAGATCAAGGTTGCTATAAAGTTATGGTGTGGCGTGTATATAGGATGTACGTCGCACGTCACGAGCATGGTACATTGATAGTCCCTCCGACCAGTGCTGGCAGTGTGCACGAGTCCAGTACCCAGCTCTCCCACTGCTGATTACGGGAAATACCTCGGACTATAACCACATTTGTGTCCGTACACTCCCCTCGCACGCGCGTCAGGAAAAACCCCGCCGCCACGCATTCGCGGACCTTCGAGCTTTTGCACTGGCCATACGGCAGGCGATACCAACGCCGACGCGTCAAGGCTCGCCACGACAAATAGGCATCCTCGCCGAAGGTGGTGGCTTCGCGCTTTATGCAGCCTGGCTTGCGGTTCTGTGGGAGGGGTGCGTCGTCGTGCCGCTAAGCGCCGAGACTCCGATCGAGCGACTTCGCAGCATCATGGAAGACGCTTCCGTGACGGAGGTGCTCGCCGCCGACGAGCGTGGCTTGGCTGCTGGTGCGAGGCTCTGTGCGAATAAAAGTCGCTCTACAGTTTCGATATTAGACATCCGAACACTGGAGGTAGCGGGAAGCGCCAGCCCGACAATAACGGGGTCCGGAGAGCAGGGCATGACCAAGGACGAGGCGAAGGGCACCGAGGTGTGCCAGTACGCTTACCTCTACTACACCTCGGGCTCCTCTGGGGAGCCCAAAGGTGTTTTGTCTGGCCATGCGCCCATGATGAACCGCCTTCACTGGATGTGGCGGCAGTACCCGTACGCTGAGGATGAAATATGCTGCCAACGCGTTGATCACATTTTCATTGATTTTGTGGCAGAGGTATTTGGTCCACTCTCTTGCGGAGTTCCAGTTATTGTGGTGCCGTACTCCGTCCGCCGAAACCCGATCCTGATGAGAGACTTCATCTACAACCACCGAGTCACCCGGATAACGCTCGTTCCGACGTTAGCTCGACTTATAGTCGAGGCAACAAACACCACTGTACCCGCTCGGGGGGCTCTCCCCAGCTCGCAACAGACACCCCGCGACGACGTCGACATAACAACAGCCTACTGCTTTGACAGCGTTGGGCTCTGGGTCCTGTCTGGAGAGGCGCTGCCATGGAGTGTCGCTCGTGGCCTCGCGAAGGTGTCACTTCCCACCGCCCGCCTGTTGAACTTGTACGGGTCGACCGAGGTGGCGGCAGACGTGACATTTTATAGCCAGAGCTGTGCCGCCATTTTGACGGGGACGAGGGGGTGTATTATAGGAGAGCAGAACAGAAGGAACGAAGGTATCCTGAGCTACCCGATCGGCCGGCCTATCACCCACTGCGGTCTGGAACTGATGGAAGTGACAGACCTCGAACGGGCGGGTATTAAACATGACGCCCCACCAGTGACCCTGCGCAAGATCGCGCCCACTACCCATGGACGCGTCGGGATGGTGTATATTTACGGCGCGGCACTGGCGTCGGGATACTGGGGCAAGCCGGCCGCGACAGAGGAGCGTTTCCCCTCGTACACGTGGGACTCGACGTCTTCATCCTACCACTTCAACACCTGCGCGTCGACGATGCTCCAAGCGCCCGATATGGCCCCGAATATAACTGTCGTCGGTCAAGAACCAGTTAGTCATGGCGAACGTGATGTTAGACAAAGCAGGCGCCGAGATCAGCGGGCAGTCCGCTTGTTTTGCACGGGCGATCTCGCATCGTTCGAGCCGAGCGAAACCACTGATGGCGACAATGGCGGTGAAGGCTGGAATCTCGTGTATCGCGGTCGCCTGGACCAGCAGATCAAAATTCACGGCCGAAGGCTCGACCTCGGGGAGGTAGAGGCTTGCCTACTCCGGGTCCGTGGGGTGACACTTGCAACCGCTGTAGTCGTGTGCACCGAAGACAATGGTCGTGGCCATGATGGGTGTAAAGAACCCATGGGTTCGGTAGGGAATTCCGTAGTTGGGGTGGTAGTATCCCCCCAGGACGTAAAAGAAGCTTTGGTGCTTGTCGAGTGCCGGCGGTCCTTGCCAAGCTTCGCTGTGCCGCAGGTAGTGGTCGTAGCCACTGCCATACCAACGCTTCCGGGGAGCGGTAAGGTCGACCGCCGAAAAGTGAGACGAATGCTTCTTGACGAAATATATCATCAGCACTGCAGTGACAAAGCTGCTTACCAGGCCGATGGTACAGCAATTCCCACGCAAATTAGCACCCGCCAAGCCGGAGCAGGCACCGAGGGAGACAATATCGATGAAACTGTGCTCTTGATCATGGCCGCCGTGGAATTCGCATTCAAGTCCCACGGCGAGAAGGAAGTCGACGGGAGGGAGTACGCCACAAAAATACATCCAGACACCCACTTCTTCGCTGAAACGGGTTTGTCGTCAGTGCAGGCGGTAGTCTTGCTGCACGAGCTACGGCACAAGCTCGTCGCATGCGGGTGCGATCGCGGGCTGTGCGGGCGGCATACAGTGAGCCTGATCGACCTGTACTCACATCCAACCGCCCGGTCACTAGCGCAGTGGTTGGTACATGCGCCTCTACCGGCGAACACAGAGAGCAAAGGCGGACAGCGAAGAGATCCCACAGTTGCGTGTCGGGAGACTACGGACAGGACTGTCAATGCTTCCAAACGCTTCGCTGGGGATAGTAGCAGCGTCGCAAAGTATTATAATCACGAATCGCTCTTCAGCGGTGTCACTATCCGCCCAATGAGTGCTGATCTCTGGGCAGAGACGAGTGCCCTCTTCAGCAGCGCATTTCTCAACACCGAGCCTTTGGCGGCTGCGAGGTTCAACCGGTGCCGTGCGCTCGTAGGGCCGGTGGGTGCGGCAGTTATTAGAAGGTGTCATCTTCTCATACTATCTCGCAGCATCCGCTCCGTCCTGCGAAGTGGAGGGCGAGTTCTGACCGCCACTTCTGACAGAACAGGTCAAGTTGTTGGGTTTACAGTTGGCATGGAGCTTGTGGAATCCGCCCAGGGCTCGGGTTTCCTCGCAAGTGCCGCAGGTGACAGGCTTACGGAGGACAGGGCCTGGACCCGACCTCGTTCCAAGAATGATGCGCTTCGTACAAGGCAGACACCTTGGCTATTTTGCACAGGTTGGCTGTTGAGGATTCCACTTCGGTCCTTGATGCGTCCTGTATCCGACATCATTCGTGAGCTCATGACGACATACAGGCGCGACCGAGGGTGGGCGTACGCGCCAGGCGACATCATGTACATATCGGAGACAGGGTGCCGGCTCGACCAAAAGCGAAAATCGTCTGCCTCATCGAACAACAGGCGCGGTCGTAAGCGAAACGAGCGGAAAATGGACGGAGTTGCCAGTGATGGTGCGGATGATGATGACGGCGTCGATAGTAGTGGTGAGGTTCCGGCTGCCATTCTTGCAGAATTGCTGGAGAGACGCCTATTACGCGAGGCAACTGCCGCCGGCTTTATTCGCGCCTTAACCATCTGCACCAATTCCGTCACAATACACGTGGCTCGTGAGATAGGGTTCAAGGAAATAGCCCGTATTTCTCCCGTCCAGGCGTACCACTCACCTAGCCGTACAGCGACGTTTCCACGATGGCAGTGCTTCCCCCGGATTGATGTAAAAATGCCACCATCCCGACTGGGATGCAATCCGGAAAACAAGAGCCGACCAGGGCCGTTTGCACGGGTGGCCCAGGAGCATGCCCATGTTGTCCTGTTTGAGAAGGTTCTGGCGTCCACTGTGCCCCTCGGGTTACTCCTCGACCTGCACAATGGGGTAGCGGGCACGAGTGACGGACATGAGGAAAACTCTATCGCGAACTGCCCGTGCTCCACCGCCATGTTAAACCCCACGGACCCCAGTGAGTACGCAGACGTGCGCTTCGCTACCACGGAGCACGAACTGTGGAAGATTGTACCTGTTGGGCGGATAAGCTGGGGCCACCGTTGCGAGATGCTTGCAATACTGGCGAACTCGCTCCCATTTCTCGCGTCGTCTGGACTTGCGGTAGAGTACATGACCGAGGAGATGGAACAAGGACAAGCCGCTTTCGTTTTGCTCGTGGCTTCTTTAACCACAGGGGAAAACGAAGTTGGGCAAGCGGTTGAGGGTGCGGAGGCGGCGACGACGATGGGAGTGGTTGAGCCGGCGGAGCCCCAATTCGATGCTTTGAATAGTTCTCTTCCTGCAGCCCCGACGTGGACCGTGGCGGCATGCATGTCCTGGCGCCTCGGGCGGGGGGCTCATGGACCAGAGCATAACAGAGGACGGCCCGGCGGAGATGATCCCGTACCTTCCAAAAAGGGAACGGATCGGGGGGAGCGGGGAGGTATTGGACCGTCAGCCTCGACGTCCTGCCGAGAGCTGCTTGTCCTGGCGGTGGGAAGGCGGTGGCGTTACCGGGGTGTTGGCGCATCGTTGGTGCATCGCCTTCTGGCTGATAGTCGTCGACAAGGCCATTCCTTCGTATACCTGCGTAGCTTGCTAGAGGCCGTGGGCTTTTACAAACGACTCGGGTTTCGACGGGTAGAAAATGATAGTCCCGAGGGCAAACGCTGCGTGGCCGAATTTTCACCCCCCTCTGACGGTGAATGCGGAATGGTGTATGATATCTTAGGTAGTTTCAGCCACGTTTAGAGAGGAAGTCGGGGGGGCGTACTCATTTGTTGTTTGCCTTAATCCTTGGACCAACGACCATGTGTCCCTTTCGTGACGGAGCATGGGGGGGGTACACAACATGTGTGGTTCAATGTGTCGTGAGGGAGAGAATGACAATGAACCTATCGCTTGGGCAGTGAGACTAAAGTATTTTATCGGGATGAGACCGGACGGGGTCCGTTGTTCGGTGGCAATCTGGGTACACGAATGTATCTGGTGGTGTTGTCAGTATTGAAGACCGTGTGAAAAGCACAGCAGGAAAGAGCACGGATGTAGCATTCCGGACTAGGTCGGACCGACATTGGAATAATATAATGGGCATAATTGAGGATAAGACAAGGAAGGATGTTAAACATACAGACAATTCGTCGGAGCCGTCGCGTTTGCCACGTTCATCTTGATCCCCGAGACCTTACATTTTGTTGTCGCTCAGACCTCGATATGGTGTCCGTCATGAATCGATGCCAGGGGATATGAATTTATCATAATGTCAGCTACGCTAGTTTGTTGTTTGTATCGCAGTGATCAGCAGTTTGTCTTCTCTGGCGCATGCATCATTGCTGGGGTATGCGTGTGGGGCTGAACCCCATCGGCGGTCGAAGTTTCAACGCATCATCGCAAACTTTCATACGCACGTGAAAGAGGGTTTGTAAAGCCCCAATTACTGAACTGCGGTGGTATGGGAACAGTTGGAGCGCATTTGTAGTGAAACAGAAAACGTCCTTCACACGTACGAGTACATGTATGGAGTTTGCGGCTGTAAAGTAACTGCTGCTCCGCCTTGGTCCCAACGAAACGTTCGATCAGCGAATAAGCGTGCGTGGTGTACCGATACAAACACGCAGTTGAAGACCTGCGGCACCAGCAACTGTCGGTGGATAAGGAAGTCTGCCCACAGCGCGTACTGGGATACCTGATATCTACGTGACCACCATACAAATGTTGCGTTCTTCAGAGAGGAAGGGGGGGGGGGGGGTACTCGATAGGAGATATGTACTCGATCTCATGCCTAGCCGTAGCCGTATGACCATAGACCCTCGCATCCCTATAATGCAGGGAAGGAACATGTC